>ML101076.1:0-11355 GCA_003697995.1 Taxidea taxus jeffersonii
CTTAAAGCATTATCCCCTCATTTAATTATTTCATTTGCTTTACAAGCTCAAATATCCTTTAGAAATACACATTCCACAGATTCCATCTCTATTGGCAAGAACTTTTATGATGTTTAATGAGCCGTATCATCAACTGTGAACTTCTGTTACCTTGAATTCATATTCTGTATTTCACAGGTGCCATTCTGTCAACCCAGATTCTCATGACAGAACATACCCTGTGATACCACTTAAGTTGCCACAATTAGGCATCTACCTGTGGCTGTATTTCTATGGTTCCTCCTCTACCTCTGACAACCCCTGTCTCTATTACTGGCAGTATTTTCTCCCTAATAAGCAAGTGAGAAACTTCAACATTATTTTTAACTTATTTTTCTCCTCTAACTAGTTGCTAAGTTTTACCTGTTCTACCTCCATGAAGTCTCTTGTGTCTGACCCCTCCATCACATTACGAGTGCCTTGGATCAAATTCCTACCCTCTTTTACCTCAATGAGGGCTGCCACTTCCTCCTGAGACTCATGCCTCTCCTCTCCCTGCTACTGCCAAGAATTAAACTCTGTAAATCTGGTTCACTCACCACAAAGCCTTTTGTGGCTCTCGGACGTGGAATGAAACCCTAGCTCCTCACCCACATAAGGCACTCCATATCATGCCCTCCAATCTATGTTTCCTGCCCATTTCCTAGGAAATCTCACTATGTCATCTCATCTACCTGCAACACTCCACACAGACTGGCTCACTCATAATGTGGGCACACACCCCATCCATTTCTAACTCTGTGTTTTGGCTTATGTTGTTTCCTCTGCTTCAAATATTTTCCCTTACCTCCCTTCAAGAATTGTTGTGCAAGGCCCAGTTTAAAATATAACTCGTTCCATGAAATCTTCCCAGATATTCTTTATCTGAAAGTAACCCCACCCTCCTCAGTACTACTATTTAATATTTATCATATTCTTCTATGATTCACGTGGATGCCATAGCTACTCAGCTAGATAATAAGCCTGTCTCCTCTTATACCCTGACTTGGCATAGAGCCTCACACCCAACAGGTGACAGGTAAAGGTTCTGTCACCAAGAGCTCACCCAACACACGCTCCCCCAGGCCTCCCAACTCCATGTACGCTGTGTGGAAGGCCTCAGTTGTGTTCTTGTCCAGAGGCTGCTCCTGGCCATTGACCATGATGGTGCTGCACTTCTCTAAGATCCTCTCAGGAGCCCCTTTCATCACCAGGAGGAAGCGCTGGTCACTGGGGTCATCAGTTTTATGTATGGAGAGCTGGGAGGGAAGGAACTGAGCATGTTAACATATTCCCTGCCATTGGATGATAACACCATCCTTACTCATAAGGGCCTGAAATGGACAATCTCTTAATTAGCAAAGATTAAAGACATTCCTTTCTCTCATGGGCTACTTATCCTTGACATGAAAAGAAATGTTCACTACAGGCACGTTCTATCCTATTTATTTTGTGGTCAAGTGGTATGTGGAGATCTAAACTTGGTCCAGTTTAGGTACCCTGAACTTGAATCCAAAGTAAGTAGATTCATCTTTCAAACAGAAACTAGTTGCTTTAAGGAGGCCAGATGTGGTTGTTGTGCTGTGAAGTCTTGTGTATTGAACCAGATCTGGGGTACCCATGGGGGTCAGGGGACCATAAGCCATTGTCTTGCTTCTTGTCTCTACCTCCCTATTATGGGTAGCAAGCTATTTTGAGCTCAGGCAGGCATGAGGGCAGCAGGAGTTCCTATGCCTCTTCATCTCCAAATCAATCCAGTTTTACTGCCTGGTAGTGAAAGAAAATGATAGGGGTGGAGGAAGTAGACACCCTTACATACAGGCTTTCAGGATAGTTAAGTAACACAATTTTAATATCAAAATCCTCTCACCTACTGATTCTACTTCTAGATTCATCCTAATAAGGTAATTAGAAGAAAAAAATCTGAAAAAAACCCCCAAAAGCTTTATATAAAATGGCTTGTTATATACCAGGTACTCTTCTAAACCTTTGAAAGGAATTTCAGGAAGCTGGAGCATTTGAAAGAGAGTTAGTAAGTTACTTAAAAAAAAAAAATCTACCATTTTGGGTCTATCAGTTGAATCTAAATTCTAGTTCTTAGCCTTCTGGATACCAGAGAAAAGCACAATAAAAAATAAAAAAGTAGAGGGCAAATGTAGTTTTTTTAATAGCCAATTAAACACATTAAAAAAAACCTCAACTATCTAACCAAACCAAACCCAAACCTCCCATCTATTATCACTATCATTTCCTCAAAGATAGGATACTTTAACATTTAAAAAATAAAACAATAAACACTTTTATAGTATATATTCTTCTAAGTGCTTCACACATTGACTCATTTAATTCTTGAAGCTACCCTAAGGCTGTTAGTACTATTATTATCACCTTTTACAAGGAAGGAAACTGAGACACTGAGGGGTTAACTGGCATGAGAAAGGTCATGCCCTAATAAGTGGCTGAGCTGGGATTTGAGTTCAGATTAGTAGGCTCCAGAGTCCCTGTCTTAATCAAGTAGTATATAAAGGATAATATTTTAAATTAAATACATTCATCCTTATATAAAACTTCATAAAACACAGTCCTATTTTTCCAGTTTGCCACAAACTTTTGGAAATGTTTTTATGGGCTGGTCTCAGTTTGGGGAACTGCTATTCTAAAATCAGTAAGACACAGACTTTCTACTTTGTTTCCTTTATTTTTTAAAGATTTTATTTATTTATTTGACAGACAGAGATCACAAGTAGGCAGAGAGGCAGAGAGAGACAGAGGAGGAAGCAGGCTGTCTGCAGAGCAGAGAGCCCGATGTGGGGCTTGATCCCACGACCCTGGGATCATGACCCGAGCTGAAGGCAGCGGCCTTAACCCACTGAGCCACCCAGGCGCCCCTACTTTGTTTCCTCTAGTTGAATGATACCCCAGAGGCCTTCCAAGGTCACAACATAGAAGACTCTTTTTTGAGTGTTGCTCATGTGTAGATATAAAATGGCACTAATAGCCTCAAAAAGGCTCTTTGACCTCTTCTGCAGGAACCCATAGAGGTCCTCCTATCTATCAGACTATCAGAGTAGTCCTAACTCTGGGTAGCCTACTTTCCCCTTCAACATTTAGTACATGAGGCCTCTTGGAATCTGCTTTTTCTCATTTCTCACATGATGAGGAAATTCTTTACTAGAGTAGATGGTGCCCCAGCTTGATTCCGAGTATTATCCCTGATTAGAAGACCATTCAATTATGGCTCTGGCCCTCATTAGCTGTGCGATAATGCTTTGTACCTCAGTTTCCTCATTCCCAATCTTATGGAGTTGAGAGAATTGAGTGATTGAATACATGAAGAAATTAGCATATAATAGTTACCATTACTATTGTTATATTAGGATCATTACTCATTCTATTTTCACTTCTGTTTTGAACAAGAGATCTGATTTACTGGCTTTAATATTTTACTTCATACATTTTTTAGTTGTCTATTTGGCTAACTACAATTCTTCTTTGGCTGGTTATCCACAAAGATGTTTGCAACACAGTTATTTCCCAATCCTAAATGCCGTCCAAACAAAATGTGTGGGTAAACACCAGAAACTTTTACACAAACATGTTTATCTTATTTATATACTTTCCTGTTATGCAAAGACCAAGTCACAAGGGCCTGCTCTCAACTTTGGTCTATGGGAACACCTGCAGCAGTAAAGTGGGCTACAAACTGTCATTTGTCCCACTCTGAGGAGGATGTAGCTAGCTGACCATTGGCCAGACTGCAATGAGTGAACACAGAGAGGCAATGAGAGCCATTTTGTTCCTGAGCAATGGGTAGAAAGGAGGTCCCTGTCAACTGCATATGGGGAAGAACTGGAAAGCAGCATGGCTGGTAACAGTCATCTGAGAGACTATTCATTGGTCTTCACAAAGGGCAAGGTTTACTCACAAGGCCCAAGCTAAACTGTTCTGCTTCTGTGTTGTGGTAGACAAAGCATGGCCTTGGGAATTGAAAAGACATGTGAAAATTGGTTATGCCACTTAGATGCTTAGGAACTCTGGTCACATCAACATTTTCTAAGGGCCTGTTTCCTCACCTAGAAATTGAAATTAATTACTCCCAGCTTATCGTGAGGATTAAATGAGTGAATGTATGTAAAGTGCCAGATACAGACTAAGGGAGGATTAAATGTTAGTTCTCCCCATCCCCCCACTTTTCATTTATCCTTTAGGATGTGGCTTTTGCCCCTCACCTGTGCAAATGGTACCTGGTGGCGGTGGAGGTGGCATATGTGTGGGAGTGGGGCATGGCTGTAATGTAGATTGATCATTCACAGGAACATCCAGGCCCTGAGAAGATCTTCACTTTCTTTTTTCTCTACCTATTTCTGGCAAAGGAAAGAGGCCAGAAAGGGAAACCTATTCTGGGCATACCAGATGCCCAGGATCTGTATCGCTGAAGGCTATTTTTGAAGTCAAATATCATTCAAAGTACATAGTAACCAGAGGACACTTACAGGTAGAAATGCCATTCTTGTGATAATAAAGATTCAGTTGTGAGGAAAAACTCACCTGAAATTTGTTGGTTGAGTTAAAAGGGATTTCAGCTACTTTGTGGTTTCTTTTTCTAATATCCATCACATCATCTAAAATGACCTCTGAGAACTTCAAAAGAGCAGTTTCGGAGGCATCTCCAACCACAACTCTCTGAGAATCAACAGATAACAAATATTTGTAGCATGTAATCTGTTTTTTTTTAAACATAATCTGGTTCTTTTGTGATTATTTTAAATGAGCCAGCAGATGGCCTGACTAAGCTCAGTGTCTAACAAACAACAGCACCACAATGAGCCACTGACCAAACCATGGTGAAAGTATTAAACTGGATGATGGTGCTTACTGGCATTAGGGTAATTCAAAACAGTCTGAGCTCTGTGAGACCTGGAGGGCTGCATGAAAGAACCTGCTACAAACTAGTCTTGAAAGATGGGTGGATAACTGACAGAAAGGAAAAGAAGAAAGCCTTCTGGAAATCAGAATGCCATGAATGAAGGCATGAAGTGGAAGAGTTCCACTGTAAGTGCTGGACGTCCAGGTGGATATGGGGGATGCAGAGAGATAGAGAGGGCCTTGAAAGGCAGGTAAGGTCCAAAGCTGGAGCTGCAGAAAACAGATGCATGGAAAGTTTTTGAGCAAAGTTAAGTGAAGCGGTCCATCTAAGAAGTATTTAAAGGGGCGCCTGGGTGGCTTAGTGGATTAAAGCCTCTGCCTTCGGCTCAGGTCATGATCCCAGGGTTCTGGGATGGAGCCCCGCATCGGGCTCTCTGCTCAGTAGGGAGCCTGCTTCCACCTCTCTCTCTATCTGCCTGCCTCTCTGCCTACTTGTGATCTCTGCCTGCCAAAGAAATAAATAAAATCTTTAAAAAAAAAAGAGAGAGAAGTATTTAAGGAAAATTCCTGGTATTCAAGAAAGACTGGGTGGAGGGATAAACTGCAATCATGAAGGCCAATCAAGAGGTTGGTATAATTAATTAGATGTGAGGTACTGGCAATAACAGAAAACTATATATTTATTTGAAGCAAGAATAATAGGACCTGGTGATTCACTAGATATTAGGAACGAAGAAAGTTAAATATGACTTCCAAAAGTTTTGGACTGGATTAAAATGGTTATGCCACAGAAAAATAGGAAAAGGGACAAGATAATGATTTCGAGTCAGGCTGGGTACAGGTGGAAGGTGGCATGTATAATTTGTTGAAAGCCTAACATGGCAAAACTTTCAAGTGGAAACACACAGCTAACTGGAGATTCATGGAGTTTGGGTGAAACATCAGAATTGGAGATAAGGATTTGAAAGCTATGGACAGAGAAATCATGGGCCAGGAAGAGAACTGGTGAGCTGTCTGACAAAGAAAGAAAACCAACCAAACAAAAAGTCTAAGAAAGAGAAAGAGTCAGTGAAGGAAACAGATGGCAAGTAGAAAAGCCAGGAGAAGATAGATTCAGTGACTGACTCAGAAAGAAAGGACAGGGGGAGAGGAGAGAGGAAGGGGAGGAGGAAGGGGAAGAAAGAAGAGAAGTTTGTTTTTGTATATTCTAACATCCTAGGGCCCCTTAGCACTGCATCTGCTGCCAGGAGGAATATGTTCTAAGGTCAATCCTTCTATTTCCTTCCAATTATATTTTATTATATTTATTTATTTTTATTTTTTAAAAGATTTTATTTATTTATTTGACAGAGAGAGGCAAGTAGGCAGAGAGGCAGGCAGAGAGAGAAAGAGAGGAGGAAGCAGGCTCCCTGCTGAGCAGAGAGCCCTATGTGGGACTTGATCCCAGGACCCTGAGATCATGACCTGAGCCGAAGGCAGAGGTTTAACCCACTGAGCCACCCAGGTGCCCCCCAATTATATTTTAAACTTCAGTGAGTGGAATTTATGTAATAAAGAAACTTTGATTATATCTACTTAGCTTGTAAAGAAAAGTAACTTAAAGGTACATTCATTTTCAGGAATGAGAATTTTCAATAGACCTAAATCAATGTCCTGAGGACTCTCATACATCTCTGATTTCTCAAAGCAAATTAGGGTAAAGAAAATTTTCTGCAGGTCTTGAGTCAGACTTGTTATTACTTGTACAAATTTTACTCAGTGGGAGAGATTTAAATCAAGCACCAAATCAAAACAGAGAAAATGACTTCAAACAGGCTGTGATTTAAGACTGAGTGATACTGAAGCTTTACCTTCATGATGGGGATACTTTCTTGTCCTGGACTGAACTCAGCTCTGTTACACAGTGTTATTATCTTTAATAAGGAGGCCCAGGTTCCAGAGCTTTGATCAAAGACTTGGTCTGGAAAATAGAACAGTCGATCCTGTGGGTGCTGGACCTAATATTCATACTATTCAACCAATTCTGAGTCTGCACACCGATGCTGCCGTGTTCTGCTCAGCCCCCTCTACTCGAGTCCATAGCTTCGGGCCACACTGAGTGTTCCAGAAGACTTACTTGAATGGTCTTCACTGGTGTCAGCTATGAAGATCTGATTGTCAAACCACAAATGGGCCACGGTCATCCTGTTCTGGGTCAGAGTCCCAGTCTTGTCTGAGCAAATGATAGAGGTGGAGCCGAGGGTCTCCACTGCTTCCAGGTTCTTCACCAAGCAGTTCTTCTTGGCCATGCGTTTTGCTGTCAGGGACAGAGTCACCTAGACAGGAGACAGAGAGAGAGAGAGAGAGAGAGAGAGAGAGAGGAGGAGGAGGAGAAGAAGAAGAAGAAGAAGAAGAAGAAGAAGAAGAAGAAGACGAAGAAGAAGAAGAAGAAGAAATTTTGAGAAAAATCATTTTGAACTCAAGCTCCGTAACATGGAAGCAACTGGAGCCGAACTGGTTTCAGGACGGAGGTATAGTTACAGATGTGGCAAAGCTGACCAAGTGGCTGATAAACCACATAAAGCCATATGTATATGCCATATTCCTTTTATTAAATGTAGGAGGTAAACATTGTGCCTAAGTTCCTCAGTTGTAGAAATTGCCAAAGAGTTTTTTTCTTTTTAAGAAATGTGAAAATGTATGGAAGGTGTCAGGCTTCCTGAAAATCTGTAAGTGGTGGTTTGCGTCTGTCTTATCTAGATTTTTTTTTTAAAATCTTGTCTAGCTCTTCAAGAGAAAGATAATATGCAATTTGCAGGTAGTGCTCCTAAAAACAAAAATATAAAGTTTTCTAGGATAGTGTTAAAAATATCACAATTCAGGGCACCTGGGTGGTTCAGTGGGTTAAGGCCTCTGCCTTTGGCTCAGGTCATGATTCCAGGGTCCTGGGATCAAGCCCCACATCGGGCTCTCTGCTCAGCTCTCTGCTTCCCCCTCTCTCTCTGCCTGCCTCTCTGCCTACTCGTGATCTCTGCTTGTCAAATAAATAAATAAAATCTTAAAAAAAATTTAAAAAAAATCACAATTCCATTTGTCTAAGAAACAATCTATTCAGAATGTCCCATGGTGTCCCCTTATAGGGAGTGTCACTCTGAAGATGGAGGAGACTTGCAGTGTATGGTGGGCACACACCCAGCACAGCAGAATGCCATGTGTTAATAGGGTCAGGGGACAGGCTACCTAGCAGCATGGACTCACAGTGACAGTGGCCAGGAGACCCTCGGGCACATTGGCCACAATGATGCCAATGAGGAAGATGATGGAGTCCAGGACCTGATACTTCAGGGACACTGCGATGATGAAGAAAAGGATGCCAATGGAGACGGCCACTCCTGCCACAATATGAACAAAGTGCTGGATCTCAATGGCAATGGGTGTCTTCTCATTTCCAACTCCTGAAGCCAGTGAGGCAATCTGACCAATGATGGTGCGGTCACCCGTGTTGATGACCATGCCAGTCGCTGTGCCTACAAGTGAAGTAGATATTTTATTCTGGGGATCCTCGGCTACGAGGGAACCACAGCCTGCTTACAGTCCTCTCTTTGCTAGTTTACATGATCAATTAACACACAACATTACAACGTTCTCTGGGCTCTTCAATTTCATGCAAGATATGGTAAAGAGACAAGAGCATAAAGCCTGTAGGGGAGAGGTGATATGGGTGGGGCATGCAGTCGTGGGAACCAGCCAGACTTACCTTCCAGACAGGTTGTAGAATAGAAACCAATGTTCTTTGTTTCCAGGGGACTATCGTGGGTAAACTCAGAGGAACGGGGCTGGGGTTCAGATTCTCCAGTGAGAGATGAGTTATCTACCTAGAAGAAATTTTGAAAAAAGTTCAAGACTGAGCATCTTGTTTCCTGCACCAGTAACATTGAGATCTAGAAAGACAACAGAATGGCAACTAGTTATCAGCGTGATCTTCGGGGTGCCCTCTGGCGCTTACCTTACAGCCCTGAACAGACAACAACCTGACGTCTGCAGGGATCTGGTCTCCTCCTCTAATCTCCACTATGTCCCCCACCACTAGCTGCTCTGCTGGGACTGTCTTCTTCTCTGAGTCTCGAATGACAAGAGCTTGCTGCAAAAGAAAACAGTGACAGATGCCTCAGATCCTAGAATGATGCCAACTCTCCTCCATCCACATCTCGCCACATCTCCAGAATGGAGGCACTGGAAGGCACAGCTGTCAGAATGGCAAAAATGCAACAAAAGACTTTTGCTTGGGGCCTGAAGACACTAAGAACTATCTTTTCTTGAGGAGGAACTCTTAAGAGATATTCTTGGAACCAGAAAATGCTGCTGTGGGCAGATATAACAAACTACCAGCCCAAGCACGACAGAGAGGGACATTAAGGATGAATGATCTTTGCTAGGATGTCTGGGAAGGACCATAATGGCTGAGCCAAAGGGTTTAATACTCTTGCTTGCACCAGAAGACTTGAACGGCGTAGAAGGCAGATCTCCCACTTCTTAGCATGGACGAGTCCATCCACAACCTTCTCTAGCTGGCAGCTCTGTGGGCCAGGGGCAGTGTGGTTTTCCCACTGTGCGGACAGTGGTGTGTTGTCTCCCTAGAGGACTGTGGGAAGACAGGAGCAGGGGGCCTCCCTTACAGAGAACAGTTTGGGGCAACATGCAGAGAGACTCCAAAATGGGTGCAGAAATTGTCACAGATAAAGAATTGTAGGTTGACTTCCTTGGCTACCGGGGAATACTCCTGAACTTCTAAAATTCAGTCTTAGAAGCACCTGAATTCCTTTTGTTTGAACAGTTCACCAAAGCTCAAGAACAGTAATAGAATATGTGTGATAACTGATGTTTCTGTCTTATTTTGCTCTTGACTAAGTGTTTTCCTGTATCTTACTTCCCTGATGATCTTAAAACTCTGTGTGAGAATGGGGCTTCGGAAGGACTGCCTAAGACTTCTCAGACAGCAAAGGGTGGAGTGCTGACCCTCTGCCTTAGAGGCCCCACTCTCCTCCTTATCTAATGCTCCTCATCTGAAGTCACATGGAGACCAGAGAGGGATGGCTGCCACTCACCTGTGGGATCATCTTATTGAAGGTGGCCATGATATTCGTGCTTTTTGCCTCTTGGTAGTAAGCGAAGATCCCTGTTAAAATAACAACCAAGGCAAGCACGCAGCCCAAGTATACCTGGGTAAGGAGAAGCATCAATCAGAAAAACAGGCATGAGCCAGGTCCTAGGGCTAGAGCTCTCCATGCAAAGGTGAGAGACCTGGCAGTGGTATTCTGGTATCATTTACAGGTCACAAAATTTACCTATTTAAAGTGTATAATTCAATGATTTTTGATGAATTTACACAATTTTACAACAATCACCACAATCCAGTTTTAGGGCATATCCATCATCACACTAAGACCACTACTGCCCAGTGACAGTCATTCCCCACTTCCGCACCCAGCCCTGGCCACCTCTGATCTGCTTTCTGTCTCTAGGATGTGCCTGTTCTGGACATTTCCTATCAATGGAGTCATACAGTATGTGGCCTTTTGCATCTGGCTTCTTTCTCTTAGCATCATGCTGACCAGTTCAGTGTTTTGGTTTTGGTGCCCTTATCAGCAGGCATAGATATTCCCCATGTTAAAAGGATACAATTAGCTTTGAGGAGAGAGAGACCCAAAATATTTCATATGGATGTAGACCTTTTTTTTCCCCCCTTAGGGACTTATAGTGTGTGTCTCTCTCTTTAAAATTCATGCTCATGCTGTGTCTGAGACATCAGAAAGTCAGCTATAATTTGTATTTTACAGCTGGCAAAATTATTGATTTTCCCAAACCTGCACAGTGATGGATCAGTATGGACTCCTGATTGCAGCCCACTGCTCTGCCCACTAATGGCCTTACTTTAGGGTTGTTTTCCCATTACTAGTTTAGCAAACCCTGGAAGGAGACCTCCCCTTCTAGACCTACATTGTCTAGGGATGAGGATGTATTCATGGAATACTGGATCCCATAAGCAATCCAGCACAGGATGGCTCCTATCCACAGAAGGATGGAGAACCCCCCCACCATCTGCTTAAGGAACTTGATGATCTCTGGTGTTTCCTTGGGAGGAGTGAGGGCATTGGGTCCATTCCGAGCCAGGAGCTCAGCAGCTTGGGTACTGGAGAGACCCTGAGAAAGCCAGACAAAAACAAATAGGAATTAGACATTTCTCTTCCCTCAGACAGATGTCATTCTTCTGCAGGTTGTGGGTAGGAGTTACCATGCCCAAGAAGGGCCTGTGAGGGGCGCCTGGGTGGCTCAGTTGGTTAAGCAGCTGCCTTCGGCTCAGGTCATGATCCTGGAGTCCCGGGGTCGAGTCCCACATAGGGCTCCCTGCTCGGGCGGGGAGTCTGCTTCTCCCTCTGACCTCTTTCCTCTCATGCTCTCTCTCTCTCAAATAAAAAAAAAAAAAAAAAAAAA
>ML101076.1:18956-32956 GCA_003697995.1 Taxidea taxus jeffersonii
ATTGAGCCCAAGGTTCTCTGAATCCAAGCCCAATATACTTTTACCAGTGAAGTTATTCTATTTCACGGGGCATACATAGCCAGAAACCTAGCATGGTTAGTGGTTTTGTTTTCCTCCTTCATGGTTCCAGCTCTGGTAGTTTTACCTTATCAGCTTAAAAACTGGCAGTTGGTTACAGCTATCTCAATGAAGCAGCCAGGAAGGAGAGAGGTCTGGGCTGTGCCTGTGGGGACTGGAATCACAGGCTCTTCCCTCCGAGGTCTATCTGGGAGTGCCTACAACCAGAATGCAGGAATCCTGCAGAAGCCCTGACCCCCAGGGCAGATATTATCACACCATTTATTTTAAACAAGGAAACAAATCTCATGCGGATTTTCAAATCCTTGAGACTGATCTTTCTTTTGTCAAGAAGTAGGTTATAGGGGCAAGTTCTCAAGGGGAAAGGGAACACTCAGTGGACCCATTTGGCTTAAGGACCAAATCAACTGACCAGATCCAGTTCTTTCCTAAGCTCCTCCTTATGGTGATTCTTCTTGGGTTCCAAGCAGTTCTTCAAGCCTCTGTACTTCTCCTTGCCATTCCCCTTGTCTGTTAGTTCGATGTCTTTGGTTCCACTGAGCTCCACAGAGTAAATTTCTAGTGTTTTCTGAAAGGAAAGCAGAAATACAATATTGGTTCAAGATGGGTTTTCTGAAGAGGTGTCGAGCACTTCTCTCTGTGGGTCAGGGACCTACAGGGAAGGGAGCCCCCTTCATTCTCTCCTCTAGAGAGAGTAAGGCGCACGAAGTGGAGAGTTTCTCTCTCCCCCACCTTCAAACTCCCAGTCCCTTTCTCTCCTTTCTTCTCCAGTGTAGAGGATAGATGGCAAAGTCCTGCCGGCATCTCCTCAGGGTGACCCCACCCTGGGGTTGGGGAAGGTGGGAAGTTACTTCCTCCAACTCGAGACAAGACCCCTCCAGCCCCAGGTTCTCCCTAGTACCTTGTTCCCCACAGGGCACACGGGCGTGTGTCCCGCTTCTTGGGTGGGGCGTTGCCCACTGAATCTCAGTCTCGGGCAGGGCGGGCTTTACAGACCACCGCGCGGCCGTGTAACCCCCAGCCTGGCGCCACCCGCCATATCGAAGACGTCCTAGGACCCCTGGGGTCCCTTCCCAGAGCGTATGGATTTGGGTCTTCCCCCCAGTCAGCTCCGGGAAAGGAGAGGAGCCGTGCAGAGGTCAGGGGCGCAGAATAAAGATGGCCAGTCCTTCCTCTTTCCTCTCGTCTTCCACCCACTCTGCACGGGTCTCTGGCCGGCACCCGGGGCCTGCATCGGGGGCCTGCACGCACCTTGGTCATGGCGCAGGGGGTGGCGCCGCCGGCAGGCAGGCTTGGTGTCCCGGCTCTGGCTGTGGCGGCGCACGCAGGGCGGGCGTCCAGTCAGGCGGCGGTGGCGAGCGGCGGTGGCGCGAGCCCCACGCGCACCTTCTGCGGCCGAACGCCAGCCGCTGCCACAGGGGAGGCGGTGTCCGCCTTAAATGCCTCCTGCCCCGCCCACGTACCTACCAGCGAGCAGGTTGCCCGGCCTCAGGACGCCCGGGGAGGCGGGAGTCCTGAAGGCGCGGACCCGGGCGTGGAACCCCGCGGCGGGGCTCCATCCAGGGAGCGGGAGGCGACGCGGACCTCGGCCAGGAACGTGGAGTACCCGAGGGCAGCGCCGTCGAACTGCTGCAACCTACCCTCTGAGCGAGCCCCCGGCGATCGCATGCCCCCATCCCAGCTTTGGTGGGACCCTCACCCGCTTTGCTTTTAAAATTTGCTTGCTAATAAAGGAATTTGTAAAAATACCTAAGCAGAGCGGAAGAATTGCTGCTTCTAGCAGCAGCTGCTCTCTAAGGTGTCGTGACCATAAAAGGCCACCTTATTAGGTGGATTTCCACAGGAAAATGGATTTCCACAGGCCGGTGTGGTGTCAGAGTGAATTTGGGAATTAGTGAGAGAGCTCTGAGGAGTAGCTGAATTACCTTGCGGGATCTGGATGAAAATTGGAGTTCTGAAACAGCTGTGGAGGGAGAGAGTGGAGAGGAGAGATGGGAGAAACTGTGCAGTCAGAGGACTCAGAAATGAGGCTGCCTCCTGGGCAGAACTGAAGCTATAGGCTGTGGTAAACACCCTCATCCCCTAACCGGGATGAATATCTCCTTCTCCTGCCAAGGCTATAAATGCCTTCTTTCCTTTCTTCTTGCCGTCCTTCTTCCACCCTTCCTTTCTTCTTTTCTTTCCAAAATGAGAGAATCTGAAGCTAGACGCCCCCCCCCCACCTCACCCACTGTGGGGTTGGGCAACACCAATGTGTTACTCCTTAATTAAACGATAAGGGACAGGAAAATTCCGGGTGACATCTGTTTTGCAGATACAGATCACAGGTTTTTTGGAGTTGGAGGGCACGTTAAATTCTAGTTCAAACTCAAGCAACAACGGACCCCTGGCTAAGTCTGTGTTGCGTTCTCCCCCTTTTCTTCTCTCCTGGAGAATGCTCTTCAAAGGAAAAATTCTAAGACAGGACTAAGGAGAAAGAAAATTTGTATGCAACTGAAGTTCTGACTGTTTGCTGGAAATCCAAGAGAAGGGATTTTGCAGGTACAAGTGGCTGCTTGCTCACCTTCCCCTCTTCCAGCTCCTGCTCAACCTTTTAGGACAGAGAGAGAATAGAGAAGCAAGATGGCTTAGAGAAATGTCCCTGAGCTCATGTTGAGTTCAAGCTTCAAAAGCAAACTCAGATTCACACTTAATTAGGGGAATAGGAGAGAGTGATATAGGGAGAGGAATGGGCTAATGGAGAGGTGACAGCAGATTTTAAAATCAGCAGATCCTAACAACTCCTCCTAGAGAAGATTGCTGCTTATTCTTGTTGGTGTCAAGTTTGAAAAAGTGTTAGTTACTACCAAATTGGACAAAAGTGACATTGTCAGATACTCTAGCACCTCTGTGGTCCTGCAGAGTTCCTGATTCCTGCCAGGGGCCAGCTTTGGCGACTACTGCTGTGGCCCACGTGGCAGCTTCTGATGCCATCAGGTATCCTGGACTGTGATTTCTACCAAAGAGGACAAATGAGGCCAATCTACACACACCCACCCTAACTCCAGTTACTGCTTTGCTATTGCTGGTCATCTTGCCCCAGAGTCCAGACATCCCAATATTTCTTGAGGAGAATGTCCTCTAGGTATCTGTGATGCAGGTACCTGGAATAGTCCTCACATGATAGAACTATGGATTGAATTTCTGCTTGGAAACACAGACTCACTCACCACTTTTTGGCCCCAGGAACTATCACCCGTCGTGTTCTGGGCAACATATCCTGAATTGCTCCCAATTCTATGACTCTCTTGAACTGGCTGTAAAGGCCAGGGTATAACTTGGGACACTGTCTCAGCCCAAATGCTCTAGTAGCAGCTTCTGCTTAAAGCAGGGTTTTCCTCTCTTTCAAAAAGAGCCTATTCATGCCAAGAATCTCTTCTAAGACTGTTCTCATTGGTAAATATTACATATTTGTGATAGGTTGTCATAATACATGTAACTACTCCTAGCTCATTTTAATCAATTAAATGCACACAATGTATGTGAAACTGTACCAAATGGTGGGAAATGGTACTAAAATTGTGTTATTCTCTGCCCTCAAGACAGCTACACTTGAGTTGGAGAGGCAGATTTAATGAATAGACAATAGTA
Organism: Taxidea taxus jeffersonii; assembly: GCA_003697995.1. NCBI lineage: Eukaryota > Metazoa > Chordata > Mammalia > Carnivora > Mustelidae > Taxidea > Taxidea taxus. The sequence continues at coordinate 22,665 of ML101076.1, forward strand.
AATCACCCAATCGAGAAAAGAATTTAGCAGTAAATGGCATAGGCTCTAAGTGTTTTAAAAGTTTAAAGGAAAAATACAGGAGCTGGCAAGATTTTTATTTCTTAGAATTAATTTTTCAGATTTTTCCCTATCTCTTTCTACTTTCTGTGAAAGGTGGGAGAGAGATAGAAAGAGTGGTAGAGGGGCGCCTGGGTGGCTCAGTGGGTTAAAGGCTCTGCTTTCGGCTCGGGTCATGATCCCATGATCGAGCCCCACATCAGGCTCTCTGCTCTGCGGAGAGCCTGCTTCCTCCTCTCTCTCTCTGCCTACCTCTCTGCCTACTTGTCATCTGTCTGTCAAATAAATAAATAAAATCTTTAAAAAAAAAAAAAAAAAGAAAGAGTGGTAGAGTTATGGATCACTCTTGCTGCCCTGAAGTGCCCCCTCCTGCTGTAGAGTCCTGGATAAAGGGACATCCTCCAGCTGGCTCAAGAGTGTGAGTGTGAAGATTCAGTACTCCAGAGAAGGCGATCCAGGTGCTAATGGGAAGAGGAAGGTTCACTTCCTGCCTTACATCTGGATCAGCCCATACCACTGCTACCCACTGTCTTCTTCCTCCTGGATTCCTGTCCCACGCACACGGGCAGTCCCCACACACCTGCGTTCCCTCATCATGCCAGGCTATGATTAGGCTGTATTTCTCCACTGACAAGGGCGCCTGGATTGGAGTCAAGATGCAAAAACAAAAACAAAACAAAACTTCAGCCAAGCACACCGCTAAGCTGTTTCCTCATTTCTTCATATACAAGAAACCCTGAGATGGTCATATGAACAACCTGCAGAAAGGAAACCTGCTTTCAGAAATAAGCACGAATATCATAATAATGGCCCTGTCTGAAGCTGTTAAAGACCATGACCAGAGTGGATAGGGATGATTCCAGAAGTAGATAAAGGCCTGCATGGGGCTTAGGTGTGGCCATGCCACAGGGATGTTTTCTTCCTTTGTGAATATAGCTCCCCAAAATGTTAGGTTACTACAATGCTATTCTCTGTGACTTATTTTGGATAGTAAGATCCTTTTTCAAAAAATTACTATTTTCCTTTTAATAGGTGATTGAAAAAAATTAACTGCATTCTGAAGTTCTTAAATTTGTCTTTTGAATCTTAGGGTGAAACGGATTTTTCCCATTTGAATCATCTTCACCTTTATCATGGAAGTTATACCATATATGTGTGTAATATATATGACATATAACACATATGACATGAAGGATATTATTCATGCAAATATGCTCAGTTAACTTTGCAGAAATTTGCTTCTTCTCATGAGTGAGGTGATACTCTCTTGGTCACCAGCTTTCAAATTCAAAAGCAGATACTCCAAAATTTATTTATTCTGAAATATTTACTGGATGCCTGTGAAAAATATGTAGGGCCATAGTAGGTCCCGCCCCTGAAAGAGCTTTCGATTTGGTTGAAGAGGTAAGATATGTCACTCTGGATTAGAGTATTAATATAAAGACATGTCCAAGGGTATACCTGAGGGGACACCTGGGTGGCTCAGTCAGTTAAGCGTCTGCCTTCAGCTTAGGGCACAATCCTAGGGTGCTGGGATCAAGTCCCACATTGGGCTCCCTGCTCAGTGGGGAGCCTGCTTTTCACTCTGCCTGCCACTCCTCCGCTTGTGCCCTCTCTCTCTCTCTCTCCCCCTGAAAAAAAAAAAAAAAAAAAAAAAAAAAAAAAAAAAAGGCTATATCTGGTCCAGCACTGAGTCAGTGGGCAAACACCGGAATTCCAGAGGAGCCAAGGAAGTCGTGAGCTCTAGACAGTGAACAATGGGTGATTCTTGAAGAGGGATAAGTAGAAGTGGATTTTGAGGGCTGTGTAACCTGAGACAACTAGGGAGGTGTAGGGCGATGAATGAGGAGAGGAGGAAAGAGGAAGGTAATGGCTCCTGCAATGACCAAAGGGATGGAAATGAAAATGGCAGCATCCCAGGGAGAGAAAGGAGCCTGGTAGCCAAAGCAGACAGGTTCTTTCAGGGAGTAGCAGAAGGTCCAGCTGTCAAAGTAGGACTCTGTAGGGGCTGAATTTCATCAATATGCCTTAAGGAGCCCTTGAGGATGAGAGTAATCTAATGGAAACAACATTTTGGGAAAGATGAGCAGTTCTAGAGCAAAAACTAAAAGCCCTTCTGACTCTGAAGTTCCTGGGTTTGCAACTGTCCAGGCATGAGTCTTGAACCCTGTTCTCTTTATTCTAGGTTCCTATCAGTGAGCAGGTTCTAAACAAGGTGTCTTGCTGCTTTTGGCAAATGTGCTTTAGCATGCTGACACCCTAAGCATGTCTAGTCTCTAAGCAACTGTTATTTTAGGCAGAATTTATTTGTTCTATCAAGAGCCTTTGGAATGAAATCAGGGAGAGAGCAAATGGTAATCACACAGTCTACATTAGGGAAGCTTATAGGACTCTTCCCTCTGCATCCCCCAATAAATTTGTATTTATCCTGTGTTTCCAGGATGAACTGAGCTGTTCTAAGAGCTGGGGGAGAGGAGCTATGGAATTAAAGGACATCATAGGAGCATAGTCTGTCTCATCCACAAGGATCAGCTTCAATTTAGTAATAATGATGAGCTGCTTCATCTTTGTGATGATCTAAGCTTGTAAAAAAAAAAAGAAAAGAAAAAGTACAGTTTGACCTTTTTTCAGTGAAGTCAACACAGCTATGTTCCTCTCTCCCAGCTTTCAGGTCTGATATGTCCCTTGTGAGATGACAGGTTTGGTGATGGGATACATGAAAATGACCATAAAATTATTTATGGAGTCCATGTCCTCTATAAGCCAGGCACAGATAATAATCACTTTCTTACTTGATTGTCTCTTTCTTTCTCTCTGATGTACTTTATATAATTCTGTGATAACTCAATGTCTTAAGTCAGCATGTGCTCATATCTGTTCTGGGATCAGCATATCAAAATAACAAAAATTCACTGAAGAAACAAAGCAGGGAAAAAAAAAAAAGGAACACAGCCTGAATCTCTGGTCTCATTCACAGCAAGGCCAACTTAGCTCTTGCTACCCAGAAAGGTGCACGAGAGTGGACCATGCCACAACCCAATGAAGAGTCCAAAGCAGGGCTTGAGGCTTTAGGCATCTTGCATATAAATGATGGGAAATAAAAAGTGAGTAAAGGAATAAGAAACTGCTTTCAAGGGACAATTAGGAGAAAACTGGCAGATGATTGCCTGTGAATTCTACTGGGAAGTTCTACTAAGAGGTGAGTTGGTAGTGGAGGTTCTGAAGTTTGTCTGCCATCACTCAAGGGAGACAACAAAAGGTCAGATCTGCTCTGTAAAGTGCATCTGGGTCCTGGGGGAGACCAGAAGCAAGAAAGGCAAGAGAAAATAGTATATTTATAGGCCATCTTACTGTGGTTGCCAAAGTATCCCCTTAGGAAATAAATCTACTGGCTGCTGAAATGCAATATGTGTTAATTAACATGAGACCAACATGATGATAGCCTGGGAAACAGGCAGAGTCAGAAAAACAGGACAAACTGCATTTAGTTAATTGACAGATGCAATAGTGCAGGGCCCAACTGTCTCCAGCTCTAGGGAGAGAAAATTATTTAAAAGGCGTTTTGGTAGGTCTGGTCTAATGGTTCAACTGTTCCCAGCTTCAGCCATTACTACATTTGGGCAGTATTCATCTAAGAGATTTCTTTGACTCTGACTGATGTTTTTCTTCATCTCACTTTTCCCTCCTGCTTAGAGTTGCCAGATAAAACACAGGGCTCCCATTAGCGTTGCATTTCAGGTAAGTAACGAATCATTTTTTGCATGTCTTAAATATTGCATAGGACATACTCCCTTTCATTTAGCTGAAATGCAAATTTAACTGGCTATTGTTTTTTTTTTTTAAGATTTTATCTATTTATTTGATAGAGATCACAAGTAGGCAGAGAGGCAGGCAGGGCGGGGAGCAGGCTCCCTGATGAGCAGAGAACCCGATGCCAGGGCTCGATGCGGGGCTCAATCCAATTCCAGTGGGTTCAATCTCAGGACCCCGAGACCAGGACCTGAGCCGAAGGCAGAGGCTTCAACCCACTGAGCCACCCAGGCGCCCCTAACTGGCTATTGTTATTTACAACTCTGGCAATCCTATTCCTTGTGGATGCACTGGGAATCAATCCTTTATTGCTTGTCAGCTGACACATTTTGGGACATTGGCCTAGGCTCTACTGGTCTTATCGAGAGGGCAAACAGATTCAGATTTTTTCTTTTTGCCAGTCCCTCCCAAGAGCCCACCTGAACCAGATTTGCTTTAAGGCAGTTTGAATGAGTGTGGCAGTAAGGTTCTTTTTTCTTTTTAAATCAGGTATCTTTTCAGCCAGAAAATTCTTACAACGATGCAGAAGTCACATTCTTGGGTCTGAGAAGAGCACTACAGGAATTCAGTGCGTTCTCAAAACGAATTTTCACTTTTAGAGGTTACCAGCAGGGGGAGCACATTCCAAAACGACACAAGGCTCAGGATACCTGGATGAGATCATCACTGTTGGGGCCACCTGGCATCGCTCAGGCACCAAGAATTTATAGAATCCCCGCAGGCTTTGCAACTGTGTGCCAAATTTCTGACTGAGCAAAGGACGACGTGGGTAAAAGACAAACCCCAAACAAACCAGGGGAAAAAAAACTACCAGTAAAAGAAAAGAAGTAACAATAACAATAAAAAAACTCCAATGATAATTAGTGTAAAGAAACAGCAAACTACAAGATTATATGAAAAAACAGGGGTGCCTGGGTGGCTCAGTTGTTTAAACGTCTATTTTGGCTCAGGTTATGATCCCAGGGTCCTGGGATCGAACCCCACATCAGGCTCCCCACTTGGTGGGAAGCCTGCTTTTCCCTCTCCCTCTGCCTACTGCTCCCTGGCCCCTTGTATTCTCTTTGTCAAATAAATAAATAGATAAAATCTTAAAAAAAAAAAAAAGGAAAAAAGATTATAAGAAAAAACAAATGATGAATGTTTTCCTACTCCTAGGGCTGGATAGGATTTGGAAACATCATGTTCAATTTCTCAACACTTAATGAACAAGTGGGCTTGAGAACTATTGGGCCAGATCACTGGCCTTCCTGCACATATCCATGCCTGGACCTCCAGAGAGTGACTTCAGTGGTCTAGTGTGAGCTGTGTCCCCAGGTGCATCTACTGTGCAATCAAGTTCAAGGGCCCTGGATTAGATGTTCATTAAGATCCCTTCTGACTCTAACACTTTATGGTCCAAGAACCTTGCCTTTATAAGTATGTACATGGTAGTTTTATTGCATTTAATTAAAATGGGTGTCTTGCTATTGTGGCTCAGATCTGAAGACTAAAGGGCGAATGTCTCATAACCACCCCTTTACAAAGGGTCACTCTTGTTTCCAGAAAGAAGGGGATGTGGGAGTGTGGGTGAGTAAGCTCAGGCCAGTTATACTATAAGTGTACATTCACCAACAGCAAGTTGAGTGTCCCAGCCATGTGCTGGCTTTTGTGTGTGAATATTGATATCCGAGTAGAGCTTTTCATGAACAGGGGTGTAGACTCATTCTACAAACAATGTATTGAATTGCGATGACCTCAAGGTAACCACATTTCTAATTATTTCTATATTTTTATATGTAACTGATGAACACATTGGGAGTGTGACAGGGCTTTTCAGATTGAGCCTAAATTGTGTCCAGGACCTGCCTGGGCATGTCTAGTTAACTGGTGGGGCAGGCCAAAAGGAAGGAGGTTGGGTGGAGGCATCTCTTTACAGGGAAGAAAGAGCAAGGTATGCAAAGGTTGGTCCAGTACAAAAACCTTAGTCACTGGTAGGACAGTACAATGTTTTGTCATTCTAATTTGTCTCTTGACCCAGCTCATGACTGTACCTCTTGCCAAAGGAGGAGAGAGGACTAGAGCAAAAGCTCAGAAGTCTGTTCCTCACATCTCTGAAACTCTGGGGTTTGACACCTATAAGTTCTGTGTATTCACAGTGGCCAGGCTTCATAAAAACTGACGTTCAGCAGGAACTTGCAGGAAGTGGTGATGATCCTTGGTGCCTCGTGGATGGGGAGTTAGCAGTGGAGTGTGACAGGGTTAGAGCAGAGGTAGGGAAGGAGGGTGACTTGACCTCTCCCAGCATCCCCAGCCTGTAGGTGCCAGGATTCCAAATTAGCAGAGAGGAATGAGGGCTGACAGAACACAGTTTATATCATAGTGCCAGTTTCTAACTCCAGGAGACCCAGTCTAGGACCCAAGTACCTGTGATCTCTTCAGGAAATTTTTCTAGTTCGATTCAGCAAATGCTAGGCTTTGTCAATTGTTCTCAACTCCTCTGTGAGGAGTTACTCGGTCTTGATGCTATCATCAAGAGTGTGTAAGAGAAGGCTCATCTGCAGTAAGAACAGTATTGCTTCTGTGGTGAGCAAGTGACTGGAAATCCTACTAGTCTAGGTGATTTTAGGTTCTTTGAATCTCTAATACCGACTACCTCTTCTCAGAATGCCTACGGAAGCTTATCAGCACCTAGGTGACATCTTAGAGGCATCTTTCTTCTACTTCTTTCCCTCCCTATGTGGCCAGGAAAGATGAGCTGGGGTTGGGTTTAGAGTAGTCAGATCCTGGGCTGTGTCCCGGAGCCTCTGCTTTCTCAAGGAACTGGGCCTGACATGGATTGTGAACCAGACCTTCTGCCAGGGGCATTCCTCAGCTCCACTTCAGCAAGCAATGAGAGATGTGCCACACAGAAGCAAAAAAAAAAGCTGGTCTCAGTTCAATCACTCCATCTTATTTCTTTTTTTTTTAAATTAAATTTAATTTTTTAAAGATTTTATTTATTTATTTGTCAGAGAGAGTGAGCACAGGCAGACAGAGTGGCAGGCAGAGGCAGAGGGAGAAGCAGGCTCCCTGCCGAGCAAGGAGCCTGATGTGGGACTTGATTCCAGGACACTGGGATCATGACCTGAGCGGAAGGCAGCCGCTTAATCAACTGAGCCACCCAGGCGTCCCTCCATCTTACTTCTGATGCAACCTTTCAGCTCTTAGAAAATTCTGACTAAAGGTCTGTGATGATTGACTCTATGTGTCAACTTGGATAGGCCATGCTAGCTAGTTTTTGGTCAAACACCAGTCTAGATGTTGCTGTGAAAGCATTTTTTTCAACGTGATTAACAGTTAAATCAATAGACTTTGAGTAAAATAGATTACTTTCTATAATGCAGATGAGCCTCACCCAATAAGGTGAAGGACTTAAAAGCAAACAGACTGAGGTCTCCCAAGGACAAGGGAATTCTGCCTACAGACCTCTTTGGATTCAAGCTATAGTATCAAGTCTTCCCTGGGTCTCTAGCCTGCTGGCCTGCTTTGTAGATTTTGGACTTGCCAACCCTAACAACTTTGTAAGCTAATTCTTTAAAATAAATCTCTCTATATTTAAACATCCTATGGGTTCTCTATCTCTGGAGAATCCTGAGCTTCATACAAGCTAGTGCCAGCTCTTTAAGCTTAATACCCCAGCAAACTACACAGACAACTTCTGGCATAGAAAAGAAATCAGATGCCAAAGGCAATTTTCTGTCATTTGTCTATAACCCAAAGGAAACCTGTATGATCAACCACCTTTTAGGATGGGGGTGTGTATAAAAAAATCTACTGATGTTCTCATGACTGGCTATTACCATCAATTGTTCCATTTTCTTTTTTTTTTTTTCACTTTTTAAAAAAGATTTTATTTATTTATTTGACAGACAGATCACAAGTAGGCAGAGAGGCAGGCAGAGAGAGAGGGGGAAGCAGGCTCCCCGTTGAGCAGAGAGCCCAATGTGGGGCTCAATCCCAGGACCCTGAGATCATGACCTGAGCTGAAGGCAGAGGCTTTAATCCACTGAGCCACCCAGGTGCCCCTGCTCCATTTTCATAACTACTATTACAACCAGATTTCCTTGTGATTTGTTCTAAAGCCATTATACTAACCTTGGGGTGTCTGAGTAGTAGTGGGGAGGCAGACAATGGACAATCACCTTCAGGTAAGAGAAGCATGGAGCAGAGGCTCTGGTTGTGAAATATTTGAGAGGCTGTGATGAAGTGATTTGAATTCTTAGTTTTCCTGGGAATTCAGAGTAATAAAGCTATTTCTGCTAAATCTCATGCTGGTTATAAGGTCTGTTTTAAAATGCAGCATGTAAACTATTTCTACAAAATAAAAGGAAATAAGGCACACAGCAACTTTCTGGTGGATTTGAACAGCCTTAGACATCAAGTCTGCAGATCACAGGATCACATAGAGGTCTGGGAACTGGAAAGATCCAAATAGTTGCCTAAATACTCTTGTTTTCTTGGCTTCTTTGGTCTTAGCCACAGAGAATCAGATTATTCAGTTATGATTATTAATGTATGAGAAAGAGAAACACAGAAAGGTGATTTCTTAAGGATTCTATTTATCTTCTTTGTAGTTCCCCAAATGTGTGCCATGGTGTCTTAGTTCTGCAACATGGTCATAAGGACGAATACATTAAAAAATGTTTTATAACAGAGGCAACCCACGGAATGGGAGAAGATATTTGCAAATGACAGTACAGACAAAAGGCTGATATCCAGGATCTATAAAGAACTTCTCAAACTCAACACACACAAAACAGATAATCATGTCAAAAAATGGTCAGAAGACACAAACAGACACTTCTCCAATGAAGACATACAAATGGCTATCAGACACATGAAAAAATATTCATCATCATTAGCCATCAGGGAGATTCAAATTAAAACCACATTGAGATACCACCTTACCTCAATTAGAATGGCCAAAATAAGCAAGACAGGAAACAACATGTGTTGGAGAGGATATGGAGAAAGGGGAACCCTCTTATACTGTTGGTGGGAATGCAAGTTGGTGCAGCCAATTTGGAGAACAGTGTGGAGATTCCTTAAGAAATTAAAAATAGAGCTTCCCTATGACCCTGCAATTGCAGTAGTGGGTATTTACCCCAAAGATACAGATGTAGTGAAAAGAAGGGCCATCTGTACCCCAATGTTCATAGCAGCAATGGCTATGGTCACCAAACTGTGGAAAGAACCAAGAAGCCCTTCAACGGATGAATGAATAAGGAAGATGTGGTCCATATACACTATGGTGTATGATGCCTCCATCAGAAAGGATGAATACCCAACTTTTGTATCAACATGGACAGGACTGGAAGAGATTATGCTAAGTGAAATAAGTCAAGCAGAGAGAATCAAGTATCATATGGTTTCACTTATTTGTGGAGCCTAAGAAATAACACAGAGGAGATGGGGAGATGGAGAGGAGAAGGGAGTTGAGGGAAATTGGAGGGGGAGATGAACCATGAGAGACTATGGACTCTGAAAAACAATCTGAGGGTTTAAAAGGGGCGGTGGGGGGATGGGAGGTTGGGGAGCCTGGTGGTGGGTATTATGGAGGGCATGTATTGCATGGAGCACTGGGTATGGTGCATAACAATGAATTTTGTTACACTGAGAAGAAATTAAATAAATTTAAAAAATTTAAAAAATGTTTTATGGTAAGATCTTCTCATCCTTGGAGAGTTGCCATGCTATTAGGATTCAGAAGGTACTAAGACCCCATTAACCTCCCTCAGAGGGTGGTAGGGAAGGTCATTCAAAAGAGGTGGCTGCTGGTTTACCTATGAGATGAACCTGGGCAGTCAGAGACTCCTCATCCCCTCCCCTGTCCTTGGAATGTGGGTTCATTTGCCTTTTCTGAACCCAGAGGCTGCTCCAAGGATATAACATTGAGATGGGATGTAGTGCTGAGAGTACCTGACTCAGTATATGTGACTGAACACAGTTAGGCCTCTTAAAAAATTTTAAATTCAATTTAGTTAAAAGTATACTGTAATACTCGTTTCAGGGGTAGACTTTCATGATTCATCAGTTGCATATAACACCCAGTGCTCATTGCATCTAGTGCCCTCCTTAATGTCCATCACCCAGTTACCCCATTCTCCCACCCACCAACCTCTAGCAACCCTCAGTTTGTTTCTTAGAGTCTCTCTCTTTTTTTTTTTTTTTAAAGATTTTTATTTATTTGACAGAGAGAGATTACAAGCAGGCAGAGAGGCAGGCAGAGAGAGAGAGAGGGAAGCAGGCTCCCTGCTGAGCAGAGAGCCTGACGAGGGACTCCATCCCAGGACCCTGAGATCATGACCTGAGCCGAAGGCAGTGGCTTAACCCACTGAGCCACCCAGGTGCCCTCTTAGAGTCTCTTATGTGTTGCCTTCCTTTCTGTTTTTTTCTTATTTTTCCTT
>RCUC01127811.1:0-10425 GCA_003697995.1 Taxidea taxus jeffersonii
CCATCTTTTTTCATTTTTTCCCTCCCTACCCACCACGACCATCTCACGAAGCAAACTGAGGGTTACTGGGGGGGTCCGGGGTAGGGATAGGGTGGCTGGGTTATGGACTTTGGGGAGGGTATGGGCTATGGTGAGTGCTGTAAAATGTGTAAGTCTGATGATTCACAGACCTGTACCCCTGGGGCAAATAATATATGTTAATAAAAAAATAAATTTAAAAAAAGAAATATGCATTTAAAATTCTTTCATGTCTTTTCATGGTTGGAAAGTTCATTTCCTTTTAGCATGAAGTAATACTCCATTGTCTGGTTGTGCCAATTTATTTATCCATTTACCTACTGAAGGACATTTTGGTTGCTTCCAAGTTTTGGCCATTTTGAAGAAATATAGGAATATCCACGTGCAGGGGGTACCTGGGTGGCTCAGTGGGTTAAAGCCTCTGCCTTTGGCTCAGGTCATGATCCCAGGGTCCTGGGATCGAGCCCCACATCGTGCTCTTTGCTCAGCGGGGAGCCTGCTTCCCCTGCCCTCTCTCTGCCTCACTACCTACTTGTGATCTCTGTCAAATAAGCAAAATCTTAAAAAACAAAAAGATATCCATGTGCAGGCTTTTGTGTGGACATAAGTTTTCAAATTTTGGGATTAAATAGAAAGGAGAACAGTTACCAGATTGTATGGTAAGAGTGTGTCTGATGTTTTTTTTTTTTTAAGATTTTTAAAAAAAGTTTATTTGACAGAGAGATCACAATTACACAGAGAGGCAGGCAGAGAGAGAGGGGGAAGCAGGCTCCCTGCTGAGCAGAGAGCCTGGCGTGGGGCTCAATCCCAGGACCCTGAAATCATGACCTGAGCCGAAGGCAGAGGCTTAACCCACTGAGCCAGTTAGGCGCCCTGAGTGTGTCTGATGTTTTAAGAGACTACCAAACCATGGTGGCTTTACTGTTTCGCATTCTCACCAGCAATGAATGTGAGTTTGTTAATTTTTAAATTTTATGTTTTCATTTAAATTCACAAAGGATATACTCATTTTTTAAAAGTGAGTGTGCAAAGATGCACCTCCTACGTTTACTGCAGTTTCTTTTGCTTTGTTTTTTTTTTATTTTTAAGATTTTATTTATTTATTTGACACAGAGAGAGAGATCACAAGTAGGCGGAGAGGCAGGCAGAGAGAGAGGGGGAAGCAGGCTCCCTGCTGAGCAGAGAGCCTGATTCTCGGGCTCGATCCCAGGAGCCTGGGATCATGACCTGAGCCGAAGGCAGAGGCTTAACGCACTGAGCCACCCAGGTGCCCCAAGGATATACTCATTTTAAGTTCTGTGACATACATATAGCACCTTTATTACATATTTTTAATTGTGCATTTGTTAAACTTAATCGTTTGAAGGACAAAAAAATGGGTCTTTGATAACTGAGTGAACTTTTTTGTTTAACTCTTTATAGTTCTTCTGTGACTTTCTGCATTCTTAATCTTTTCTATTAATACCTTAGTGTTTTTCTTTTTTATTTGTATGAGCTTTTTAAATGAGCTCCATTTCCTTTAGTTTCCTACTTTGTGGTATATAGGGTTTTGTTTTTTGTTTTTTGCTAGAGCATGCATGCTGTCTGTGAGCAGGGGGAGGGAGAGAGAATCTGAAGCAGGCTCCATGCTCAGCGCAGAGCCTGACGTGGGGCTCAATCTCAGGACCCTGAGATCATGACCTGAGCTGAAATCAAGAGCCAGGCACTTAACAAATGGTGCCCTGTTTATGGGGTTCTTAAAAAACACATATAAGCCTAGATTATTTTGTGTACTTAAATTCCATCTGGCTCTTGATAGGTTGTTTTATCTTTTTTTTTTTTTTAAAGATTTTATTTACTTATTTGACAGATCGATCACAAGTAGGCAGAGAGGCAGGCAGAGAGAGAGAGAGGAAGGGAAGCAGGCTCCCCACTGAGCATAGAGCCCGATGCAGGGCTTGATCCCAGGACACTGGGATCATGACCTGAGCTGAAGGCAGAGGCTTTAACCCACCGAGCCACCCAGGTGCCCCTTATTTTATCTCTTTTGAAGTTTAAAGATTCTTTTCTCCTTTTAGAGGTCCAGTAACTTTTCCTTTTGTTATTTTTTGTTGGTTATAGCTCTTTAATCCACATAGAATTGTTTTTGCAGCATGATGTGAGGTAAAGGTGTTTTTATTCTTCATTTGATTAATGCTTTGAATTTCTTTGAGTTATATCATTGTTGAAATGCAGTTTTCAAACTTTAGTAATTTCTGTAGGCTAATGGTTCTTGATTCATTGAGGGATTTAAGGACTTTGAAAGATGACAAAAAAAAAAAAAAAAACCTTGAGTTACAAAATACATTTTAGCTTTGAAAAAAATAACCTCTTACCTGACCAATCTAAACCATCTCATCAGAGTTTATCATTTGGACAGCATTTCTGATTAGCCTTTTGTTAGTAGAGCAAAAGCATTTTTGCTCTGGAAATAACATTTATTCATGAAGAAACTTATGGCAGAAATCTGTGTAAACAGTGAGAAGATTCTAGACTTTTCAGACAGCCCAGGATTTTGAAAAAGCCTTGTGCTTTGGCAGGAACCCAAGAGAGGAAGTGTCTGCATCTGCTGCATTCTAGAAGCCTTCCCAACGAGTTACTGTAAAGCAGCCAAGAGAGCAGTGTATTTCACTACTGTGTGGTTCTGGAAGTATCTGGAAGCTTGTGGCAAACTTGAGGGAGGAAAATGTTGGTTTCTGTGGTGATCTATTTTTTATTCAAGAAGGGGAAAGGGGTTTTGTATTTGGTTTTTGTTTTGGCGGAATAGGGAGCTTTCCAATGTGGACTTGAACCTGTTGGTTTAGGTGAGGATACTTGGAAAGAGTCAGAAGTGCCTGCTTGAAGAGGAATAGGGAAACAAGAGTAACCAATGGGAGCCTGTTATTGGGGCAAGAGGTACTGTAATAGTAACTTACTCTTCTGTAAGGTAATAAGGAGGACTTAAAAGTCCACGTATGATGGTGAAGGAGCAAGAAAAGAGTGCTATTGGGACATCTGGGAAAGAAGGGTAAAATCTTTTCTGATGGTTAGTTGATATTTGCACCTTCTGTGAAGAATTTGTTCTAGAAAAGTTAGTGCTACCAGGGACAAAGAAAAAAGAAGAGCTTTGCTGCCAGCTTAAAAAAAAAAAAAATCCATAGCTGTGTACTAGGCTAAGCATTTTTACGTAGAATGTAGTAGATAGAAAAACCTCAACTAGGTCCCTTGAGAGAAATTGCTCGCGTAAATCAACAGGCTGTTTATTCTTTTTGGATTCTGTACAACTTTTTAAAAATAACAGCTTCTATTGAGATATAATTCATGTACCATATATTTCACCCATTTAATGGTCATGATTCAGTGGTTTTTAGTACTTTTACTGTGTTCTTCAACCATCAATTACCACAGTCAATTTTAGAGTGTTTTCATCACCTCAAAAATCTACAACTTTTTTTTTAAAGTAGGTTCCATGCCCAGCGCGGAGCCCAACATGGGGCTTGAATTCATGATCCTGAGCTCAAGACCTGAGTTGAGATCAAGAGGCAGACACTTAACCAACTGAGCCACTCAGGTGCCCTGAAAATGTACAACTTTTAATTGAACTTATTTTAAAATTGAAAGCCATGTAGGGAAAACATGGAACAAGTTAGGAATTTAAAGGATAAAGCAGTGGCTCTGAAAACTTTTTTTCCCCTTTAAAACATTCTAACATTTCAGAATGTATTTTGGTAATATTTAAATTAAATTACTTTAATATGGAGTAGTATATTTTTATGGGAAATTCATAGTTTAGATGTAGATAACAGAGAAAACTTATTTTCAGGCTATATGAAAGAGTTACTATCTAGTATTCTAATTATAATAGTAACTAAGGAGAAAAGAAACTTGGGTTGAATTTTTAAGCATAAATATCAAGTGAGGGCGCCTAGGTGGCTCAGTGGGTTAAAGCCTCTGCCTTCAGCTTGGGTCATGATCTCAGGGTCCTGGGATCGAGCCCTGCATGGGGCTCTCTGCTCAGCAGGGAGCCTGCTTTCCCCTCTCTTTCTCTGCCTGCCTCTCTGCCTACTTGTGATCTCTGTCAAATAAATAAATAAAGGCTTAAAAAAATAAATATCAAGTGATAACAAACCTTTATATTTTTCTTTAAGATGAAATATAAAGTTAGTACTTCAGTTATATGAAAAGTAAGGTAGTAGCTCTTATTAAATTATTAAATCAACTTAAAGAATTAACAGTCTATGGGCAACCTTAGTGTCTGACATATATTTTGTTCATAGAAAAAAAAATCGGTTAGGAACTTTTCCTACCTTACTCTTTGTTGTTGTTGCTGTTGTTTTAATGGCCCTATTTCTCTTGTAGGTGTGTGATCCTGAAAAATTAAGTCTTCCAAGATGATTTGGTGTATTTTAATTGTAGGGATTCTACTTCCCCAGTCTTTGGCCCACCCAGGCTTTTTCACTTCAATTGGTAAGTCTTACTATTTTTTGGTTTGTATTGATCTTGCATTTAAAAAATTTCCATTTTTTAGTGTTTTGGGTTTTTTTTTTTAAGATTTTATTTCTTTATTTGACACAGAGACAGAGAATAAGCAAGGGGAGTGGTAAGGGAAAGGGAGATATGCAAGTGAGAGGAAGAAGCAGGCTCCCTGCTGACCAATGCAGCTCTATCCCAGTACCCTGGGATCATGATTTGAGCTGTGACTTGAGCTGAAGGCAGCTGCTTAACCAACTGAGCCACCTAGGTGCCCCAGAATGAAGCATTCTTGATCATTTTTAAATTATTCTAAAATACTTGTGTTGACCAATGTGGGTATTTGATAAACCTTCCCTTCTTCTTCTAGGTCAGATGACTGATTTGATCCATACTGAGAAAGATCTGGTGACTTCTCTGAAAGACTATATTAAGGCAGAAGAGGACAAATTAGAACAAATAAAAAAGTAAGCAAAGCGTTCTACTTACTAGGATTCTGACTCCAACTGGATGTTTTAGTTCTAGAGCTAAAACATTCTTTGAGTGGAAATGGAAGCCACCTGTCTTAAAAACTGGCTGAAATGGCTAAAATAGGAGCACTGAAAATAAGAGTTAGGCCTGGGCCAAGAGTTTAGATAGGGATATAAATGGGTATAGGTGTTGACTGACAGTTTCTCAAAATGGTTGCTAATATTTTCTGTCTTCTTCTAACCTCCCTAATCAAGTCATCTTCTAGAGCAGTTTTTAAATTCTATTTATCCTTCACTCCTTTGGTTCCATTCTAGAGATTACAGTGATAAATACATTAAGTATTAATTGATGCAATTTTTTTCTTACCTTCTAATTTATTTTTAACTGACTCAGGCTCAGAGTTAATCCTGACTTGAGAATTCCTGCCTTTTATTTAGTGAGTAGCTGAGTAGTCAGGGTTTTTTTGTCCATTTGTTTTAAAATATAGTTTTTAGATACTGAATGTAAAATTTTGGCATAAGTTTGATTTAAATGAACATGTTACTGAAATTCGATTGGACTAATTTTTATTTTATAACCAGTTATTTGGCTTTAAGGACCTGTGGGGAAATGAATTTTTAGACCCTTAGTAGAGGGATCCAGTCACACCTTTTCTAAGATAGTTTCCATTTCCTGTACCCATTTGAGAGAAACAAAACTAAAAGAAAAGGACTTGTTATATTTTTATTTTACCAAGCTAGATTTTACCCATAACAGTCTTGCTTTTTAAAAAATTTATAATTTCATTTTAAAAAGAGTTTTTAAATACATTTTTCACTCATAAACCTCTGGTCTTTTTTCTGAGTGCTTTATTAAGTTGTGTTCTCCTTATTAAGTGTATGTGTGCTCCATTTATATGTCTTACGTGTATAGATGGGCAGAAAAGTTAGATCGACTAACTAGCACAGCGACGAAAGATCCAGAAGGCTTTGTTGGGCACCCTGTAAATGCATTCAAATTAATGAAACGTCTGAACACTGAATGGAGTGAGTTGGAGAATCTGGTCCTTAAGGATATGTCAGATGGTAAGTCAGATGGTAAGACTAAGGAGCCAAAAAAAGTAAGACAATATTGCTGCCATGTGTGGAAATGCCAATAAATTCATTTCCCAGAACATCAAGTGTTCGGTGTTGTAACTAAATTGTTGCAGGGGTATATTTGGTTTGACTGGAGTTAGTCTATATCCTGAATTCCTTAATTTAAAAGGAATAAAAACTGGAAACAAATAAAAATAACTTTAGTGTTAAAAAAAATAATTTCTGTTGTTGGTAACTAGCACTGGTGCTTTTTGCTTTGAAATTTACAAAAATTTATCAATTATTTGACATATAGTTTCATTTCTGAGAGTAATTGTTCCCATTTTAGGATTACCTTCAGATGTCAAAAATTTATAGATAAATCTCCATCATCTCATCTGTTGTTAATGTATTGGGAGTGCTACTATAAGGAAAAGTGTTAGCTGTGTTCTATATAGTATTTTGAATCTTAGACTTCTTTTACTTCGACAATAAATTGAAAAACTAAGACTGCAGACAGTAACAATGAAGGTCTTTTTAATTAAAACAAAGTTGTATTTGGAGTATTGAGGTGTTTTAGATATTTTAGTAGCAGACACAGAAAACTAAGCCTGGAGTTTAGGAACTAGAGGGAATATGCTTAGATAAAATACTTGATCAGTGACTGAAGGTGGAATGAAAAAAAGCAAGAAGAAGGGAGAGAACTGAGTTAACTATGTAAATGAAAATACTCCAAGGGTGCTTATGAGTGTTTCTGAGCAGTAAACTATTAGGCAAAGGACAGAAAGCCTTGAGGAGAAAAATTAAGGCAAGCCCTTGTGAAAACTGCATTGTGAGAGGGAAATACCGGTGATTATTTGCTCTCTTATATAGCACCATGACAACATTTTTAAAGTCGTGTATGTGTGTGTGCACACACATATACACATTTATTTATTTATTTATTAAAGATTTTATTTATTTATTTGACAGAGATCACAAGCAGGCAGAGAGGCAGGCAGAGAGAGAGGAGGAAGCTGGCTCTCTGTGGAGCAGAGCCCGATGCGGGGCTCAATTCCAGGACCCGGGGATCATGACCTGAGCTGAAGGCAGAGGTTTTAACCCACTGAGCCCCCCAGGCACCCCTACACATTTATTTATTAACTTAATTTTTAAAAAATTCTCAAGTGATGATCTTTATGACCTAAGTTCTTTTATAAGGTAAACCTTGAGACTTTGATGTTCTAATCTGTGGTAGTCATCCCATAGTGCTATAATACATATATTTTTCCTCTTTTTTAGGGAGGGGATTTAAGCAACTTCTTGGATTTATTTTGAGTCATAAAAAAATCTGTAAAACTTGTTGTAAAATTCCATGTGGACATTGTGACTAAAGATTGGTCTTAAAACTAAAAAATATGCTTGATACGAACTTTAGCCCTCTCCTAGCTAGTTGTCATTTGTACATTTTCATTAACATAGAAATGCCTGGCTGGTCAAATACACACAAAAAAATTTTTGCTGATCAAAATACAGTTGATTGTAAATAAATGTGATAGGAGGGAAGTTTCATACCTAACTTTTATTTGCAGATGATGACATTCTTATTAAAATTTTAAATTACTTGTTTTTGTTTTTTTTGGTTCCTTAAGGAGTATTTAGCATCCATTCTCCTTAGGGGTTATATAATTATCATAATTACTTAGTTAGTTTGGTTTTTGCTATATTTTATATAAAACCTTTTAAGATTAGGGGTGCCTGGGTGGCTCAGTGGGTTAAGCCTCTGCCTTCGGCTCAGGTCATGGTCCCAAGGTCCTGGGATAGAGCCCTGCATCGGGCTCTCTGCTCTGCAGGGAGCCTTTCTCCATCTCTCTCTGCCTGCCTCTCTGCCTACTTGTGACCTCTCTCTGTCAAATAAATAAATAAAATCTTAAAAAATTAAAATTAGAGCAAATCTTGATAACTATATTCAGTAATTTAACAGATCTAAATATATTTTAATAAATGAGCCACTTTATAATCTTAAATATATAATTAATCTCTCTCCCCCCCTCAAAGGATTATACCAAACTTTCTATATTTACATATTTATATAATGAGTGACACATGGAAGTAGAAAATAGAACTTTTTAAAAATGCATACATTTTATTTACCATCTGTTATCCTAAAGTATAATTGGTTGCCAATGGATGTCATTTTCAAATCCATAAATCCGTTTTTCAAGCTTAGTGGAGGCTCTTTTGTATAACTAAAGATTCAATTATCATGTTGATTTTTACCTAATATGATATGATTTATGCAATTACTTCAGATACTTAAGTGACATTAGAATTTGGGAAGATTGAGTAAGTTAGAGGTATTTCAGGTCTTAGTGTATTTAGTTTTTTTCTTGTTGAGCATGTGGAACTTTCATGGCATGGTAGAAAGTTACAATAAAATTAATTTTGAAAAATCCTTGTGAGCACTGTATATTGCAAATTGGAAGTCTGTTCTAGAGTCTTTCTTTGTATTTTCTTTTTTTTTTAATTTCAAGGCTTTATCTCTAACCTAACCATTCAGAGACAGTACTTCCCTAATGATGAAGATCAGGTTGGGGCAGCTAAAGCTCTGTTGCGTCTCCAGGATACCTATAATTTGGATACAGACACCATCTCAAAGGGTAATCTCCCAGGTAAAAATTCTTCTAGCATATATAACATTTATTACCTAGTTGTTCTATTCAGTCCATTAGAATGTTAATCTAAAAGAAAACTTTTGCATTTTAAGACTTTTAACATTAATTTATTTCACAGTCTTTGAGAACAAAGACTCTCTTTTCCTAGGACTTAATAGTTGTGGGTAAGTTATAGCTTGTTACTGTGAAAGCTTCATATTATAGGAACTTAACTTTAGGCATTTTTTTGCCTGGAAAAAATCAGTTTTCCTTTAGAACATCAAAATGTTTGTGTATAAAGTTATAAAGGAATTGATAAAGTTTATATGTTTATATGTTTAGTAATTTAAAAACCAAGACATATTGGGTGTACACAGATTTTTAAAGTGTTCTTTTTTTTTTTTTAAGATTTTATTTATTTTTGTTAGAGAGAGTGCACAAGCAGGGGGAGTGGCAGGCAGAGGGAGAAGCAGGTTTCCTGCTCAGCAAGGAGCCCGATGTGGGACTTGATCGCAGGACTCTGGGATCTTGACCAGAGCTGAAGGCACTTAGCTGAGCCACCCAGGCATCCCTTTTTAAAGTATTCTATAATGAACATCCTGCTTTATGGCCCATTTTTGGCAAAACCTTTTATTTAGGTTACAGCTGGTTTCAAATTGATTGAAATTTGAAATTATCAATTGAAAGCAAATTGATAATTTGCTTTAAAAATCTTTCATTGTACAAAAAGTATATAACAAAATTTGCCATCTTAATCACTTTTAAATGTGTGGTTTAGTGCACCAAGTACACTGTTGTGCACCCATCACCAGCATCCATCCCCATAGCTCTTTTCATCTTGTAAAACTAAAACTGTACCCATTAAACAGTAACTCCCCATACTGAATATTAATAGTAATATTCAGTAATAGTAATTACTGAATAGTAATAGTATGTATATATATATGTATATATATATACACACATACACCATATTTTGCTTATTCTTTCGTTCGTTAGCAGGACACTTGAATTGCTTCCATGTGTTAGCTAGTGCAAATAGTGCTGCTGTTAAATAGGTTGCAGATACCCTATCAAAACCCTGCCTCCCAGGGCGCCTGGGTGGCTCAGTGGGTTAAGCCTCTGCCTTCGTCTCAGGTCATGGTCCCAGGGTCCTGGGATCGAGCCCTGCATTGGGCTCTCTGCTCGGCAGGGAGCCTGCCTCTCCCTCTCTCTGTGCCTGCCTCTCCACCTACTTGTGATTTCTGTCAAATAAATAAATAAAATCTTTAAAAAAAAAGAGAAAAGAAAAAAGACCCTGCCTCCCATTCTTTGGGTAGATACATAGAAGTGTAATTGCTGCATCCTATGGTAATTGTATTTTTAGTTTTTTGAGGAACTGCCTTACTATTTTCCGCAGTAGATACATTATTTTACATTCCCACCAACAGTGCACAAGGGTTCCAAATTCTCCCCCTACTCTTCAACACTTGTTATTGTCTCTTTTTTTGATGGTCGCTATCCTATGGGTGTGAGGTGATAGTTTTGCATTTCCCTATCAGTGATGTTGAGCATCTTTTCATGTGCTTTGCAGCCATCTGTATTTCTTTCTTGGAGAGATGTTTATTGAAGTTTTTGCCCACTTTTTTTTTTTTTTTAAGATTTTATTTATTTATTTGAGAGGGAGAGAATGAGAGAGAGAGAGCACAAGAGGAGGAAAGTCAGTGGGAGAAGCAGACTCCTTGCAAGCAGGGAGCCCGATGCGGGACTCAATTCTGGGACTTCAGGATTATGACCTGAGC
>RCUC01127812.1:0-18967 GCA_003697995.1 Taxidea taxus jeffersonii
TTTTTTTTTTTTTTCATTGCTACTGGACTGTGAATCTCCCTTGGATTTAAGAATGGCAACCATCTGCTTCACATCATAAAAAGATTCAGCATTAAACTATTTGACTTGATTTTCCCGTTGAACCGATGTTAATAAATTTTGGCTCTGAAAGCTTGTACTTCAAAAGAACTCAGATTCCTGACTTTCAAATTAGCTTACAGTTTTCCTTTACCTCCAAGAAGGCTTAACTTAAAATGTACTTAATAAAGAAGTGTGTACTTCACAGATAAGCAAATGCATTTTCAAATGATTTAAAACAAAGCCTTCTGATAACACTGATACCATATCCCTCTTAAAAAATAAATGTAAGGGGCACCTGGGTGGCTCAGTGGATTAAGCCTCTGCCTTTGGCTCAGGTCATGATCTCGGGGTCCTGGGATCAAGCCCTGCATCAAGCTCTCTGCTCAGCGGGTTGCCTGTTTCCTCCTCTCTCTGCCTGCTTCTCTGCCTACTTGTGATCTCTGTCTATCAAGTAAAAAAAAAAAAAAAAAAAGGAGCTCATCCTTTGAAAAAAAAAATGTAAGCAGATTTAAATAATGTACATTTTCATTAGGATGTAGATATTTAAATGATTCCTTTTGGTTTTGATGGTGGAATGGACATCATGGATCTGGTTTTATCCAAGTCCTGCCACCTATTATGAGGCCTTGAAAATGCTGCTTTTCCTCTTACAACCCATTTCCTCATCTCTGAAATAGAGCTAATATACTGACCTTTTTTTTTTTTTTTTTTTTGAGGTGTTTAAACAAGCTAACATATAAATTGTCTGGCACATGCCTGTGCATAATACACTCAACAAGTAATAATTCGTATCCTTCCTTCATTGAATCTTCCCAACTAACGTGAGCATTTTAACTTTGTTTCCCAGGTTTGCTCAGCCTTGAAATACATATGGCTATTTCTAAGCTCTTGAGACTGGGAAACAGCATATTAGGGAAACAAAAAAGAAAGCTTATTTTTTAAGGAAATAGCTGCCACTTTTATGACTTAAAGGAATAGGAGAAGTTGAATATTATAATGTCATTTCATATGCTCTTTGAAGCAATGCTTTATTTGCATTCAATTTTTTAAAAGATTTTATTTATTTATTTATTTGACAGAGAGAGAGCACAAGTAGGCAGAGAGGCAGGCAGAGAGAGAGGGAGAAGCAGGCTCCTTGCTGAATAGAGAGCCTGATGTGGGGCTCCATCCCAAGACCCTGAGAACATGACCTGAGCCGAAGGCAGATACTTAACCCACTGAGCCACCCAGGTGCCCCTTTGCATTCAATTTTTAACCTTGGTGGATGTCCTCATCTTAGGTATTGCTTCTTAGAGATGCTGGAAACTGGATAAATACCAGTATTGCATTAAAAAGATGAGGAAATATTTGTGTACAAAAAGAAGCATATTTCTTTTTTTGATTGTTTTTAAAAAGGGAAAAGGGAGGGGAGTAGGAACAGAGGAAGAGAGACAGAGAAAATCTTAAGCAGACTCTATGCCCAATGCAGAGCCCAATGAGAAACTGGATCTCACAACCCAGAGATCACAACCTGAGCCTAAATCAAGAGTTTGATGCTTAACCAACTGAGCCATCTAGGCACCCCAAAAAGAGGCATATTTCTAAAGAAGGTTGAAAAGATCTTATCTTTACCTTTCTATCTAAAGTGCTTTCAATTACCTTGAAATTCACTAATTACATTATAGAGAGAGGCTCTGTTTAATAATCTCTTTCCTATTTAATAATCCCTATACATTTCAATTGCCTTAAACAAAAGATGATGACAATCACTCTCATTGAAGTAGGATACTTCAGCTCCTGTCATCTACAGATAGTTGCTATCACAGTCATTGGATGATGGGATTCCTGAATCTCAGGAAAGCAAGTACCAAAATTTATTTCAAATAATTGATACTGTGGCTTTGGAAGCTGCTTTTTTAATGTCTCATGATAACATGTACAAAATCCTTTCAAGCCTGCTTTGTATTCTAATTTTCATGTTATATATGTTTATCACTAACAAGTGTCCCTGTTGAGATTCAGAGATATAGCCTAATTTGATTCTGTATTAACACTAATCAGCATAACGTCTGGCACAAAGTGGTTAGATACTCAATTTTAGTGAAAGAAAAAAGGAAAAGGAAAATGGAAAGAAGAAAATAAAAAAGCAAGGGAGTGAGGAAGTCCATCTCTTTGATATATTAAGAGTTAAAAGCTTATATTTGCTTCACTATACCAGGCTGCCTCCCTTAAAGTGACCACAGTTTGACTGAGCTCATTACCCAAGAAGTCAATACAGCAACCCTATTAATAATAATATCATCACTGCCTCAACTTGTAATGACTTCACTTAACACCATCCTTTGTTTGAAAGCTTTTTACTTTATTGTTAATTGCTAATTGAATTTGAGGCACTGTAAGTGACAATTGCTCCTTAGTAGGGAAAAAAAAAAAAAAAAGACAAAAATATCTAAGAAACTAATGTTTTATTTCATGTTTCCCCACAGTGTGGCAGCAGAGACTTGAAAAGTTGGAAGAGCCATTAGTTGGGGAGAAATTCATTCAAGGGTCTGATGATTCAGGGAGACCCGGATCAGAGAGTTACTTATTCCCATTAAGAATATACAGGGGAGGGGCGCCTGGGTGGCTCAGTGGGTTAAAGCCTCTGCCTTCCGCTCAGGTCATGATCCCGGGGTCCTGGGATCGAGCCCCGCATCGGGCTCTCTGCTCAGCAAGGAGCCTGCTTCCCCCTCTCTCTATCTGCCTCTCTGCCTACTTGTGATCTCTCTCTCTCTGTCAAATAAATAAATAAAGTCTTTTAAAAAAAAAAAAAAGAATATACAGGGGACTTCGGCTCAGGTCAAGATCTCAGGGTCCTGGGATCGAGTCCCACATCGGGCTCTCTGCTCAGCGGTGAGCCTCCTCCCCCCCCCCCCACTCTCTCTGCGTACTTGTGATTTCTCTGTCTGTCAAATAAATAAATAAAATCTTTAAAAAAAAAAGAATATACAGGGGATTTTATTTATTCATTTGACAGAGAGAGAGAGTGAGAGCAGGAACATGAGCTGGGGGAGTGGGAGAGGGAAAGCAGGTGAGCAGGGAGCCTGATGTGGGGGCTTGATTCCAGGACCCTAGGATCATGACCTGAGCCAGAGGCAGATGCTTAAGGACTGAGCTACCCAGGAGAGGTTGGGTGAGGGGTCGTTGGAGAATAAAATGAAACAAGATAGAATCAGGAGGGAGATAAACCATAAGAGACTCTTAATCTCATGAAACAAACTGAGCGTTGCTGGGTGGTAAGGGGGTAGGGATAAGGAGACTGGGTTATGGACACTGGGGAGGGTATGTGCTATGGTGAGTGCTATGAAATGTGTAAGACTGATGATTCACAGGCCTGTACCCCTGGGGCAAATAATACATTATATGTTAATAAACAAAACAAGACAAAACAAAAAAGAATATACATGGGAATCAAATGGCCATCAATTTTTCTGTGCTTAAAGCTCTGATAAATGAAAATATTAGTTAATGAGTTTCTTATGTTTACTGTAAGATACTCACTGATTTTACTACTGGCTAAAGTTCCCTCTTAGCTTTTAATATGCAAATCTGTTGGAAATGCTAATATCTGTGTTAGAATGAATAAAGGTAACCACAGAAGATTGCTTTACATGATATAAATCTATTGAAAGAATGCCCAATTAGTTGTAACAACCCTCCATTCAACAATGAAAACAATCTCCCCTTATGACAGATCTGTGAAATGAAAATAGAAACAATTCCATATGGTTGTTATAGCTTAGGTGAGATAATTCACTAGGAAGTG
Organism: Taxidea taxus jeffersonii; assembly: GCA_003697995.1. NCBI lineage: Eukaryota > Metazoa > Chordata > Mammalia > Carnivora > Mustelidae > Taxidea > Taxidea taxus. The sequence goes on from RCUC01127812.1 coordinate 3,845, forward strand.
GATAGTAGGTCCTCTGGCAAGTAGGGTGTAAGCAACAGATAAAAGCTGTTACAGTATTACCATTTATCCCACTGTTACCATCACCAGTCCACCTCTACTATCACGGTAGAACTTACTCTGTTCCAGTGGAGAAAAGCAAGTCATTTGTGAAGAGACACAGATGATTGGTAGGGCAGCCCTGTTGTTGGAAGATTTCATTCTCTAGCAGTAGAGAGAGCATATAATTCAATAACCTTCACATTATGTGATATGAGAACAAAGCCATCTATGGCTACATGCAGGTTGAACACTGAGGAAAGAAACTACTTACTTCCCACCCCTCGCATACTGTCTGCATTAATGGGAATTTACTATGCTGCTGTCTACATTAGCTTGTCTTTGTATTCCAGGAGACTCTTGCCCAAGCAAATAACTCTATATATAGTTCATTAAAGAAATTTCCTGAGAGACCCATCAACTTTCACTAGGAGCATCAGTCAATAGCTTATACTCTGAGACCATATAAAACCCTTCAGCTCAAAATTCTGCTTTGCTATTCCCAACAATCCTGGACAGGAATATCCTGATTCTTACTCAACCCCTCATTGAAAGACCAGGCTTAAACCAAATTTGAAATTCTTGATAAAATCTGACCTTGAGCCCCTCTTCAGGGACACTGCCCAAATTCTCCCAAGGCAGTCTTCTTCCATACCAGGGCAAGCGACAAACTTACCCTTGCCTCATCAATAGCTTACATTGATGATATTTAGGGATCTAATGCTGGACAGAAAAGCAACATATATAAGATGAAAAAAGAATAGAGATGCCTGGGTGGCTCAGTTGGTTAAGTGGCTGCCTTCGGCTCAGGTCATGATCCCAGTGTCCTGGGATCGAGTCCCATATCGGGCTCCTTGCTCGGCAGGGAGCCTGCTTCTCCCTCTGCCTCTGCCTGCCTCTCTGTCTGCCTGTGCTTGCTCTCTCTCTCTCTTTCTAACAAATAAATAAATAAAATCTTTTAAAAAAAAAGAATTCATTTTCCTTGAAATGTCCATATTTTCAGATATATGGAGGCATTTTAACATTTTGGGCCTTTCTCATTAGAATAGCTATCTCATACTCAAATTCTGTAATAAGATAAATGATATCACATTGAAGACATCATTATAAAACCCATTTTGTAGTTTACTCTGTAATTACAAGCATAATCAACCTCACACTAATGAAATGAATTGTTGTATAAATACACCTAATGACTAATAAGGTTATTTTTTAAAGGGTCATTTATTTTAAAAAGAGACATTCAAGTCCTTAATGAGGAAGGAAGATTCAGAGAGTTTGTGCAATATCCAATACCACATAGGAAGCAGGGGAAAGATTGGGGTGACAATTCTGTTTTGTAAGAAACAGTATACCATAGTGCATTTTTTTAAACTTAAGTAAGATATAAATCTGTTTTAAATGAAAAAAAAAATATCAAGGGGCCCACGTAATATACTTATGAATCTTTCACTGCTGGTAAAATAGAATTAGGAAAACAAGTGTTCAAAATCTGGATCTTTCTGTTGAATCTGAGGGATTTTATTCAATTTATTAAGCAATTCTGAACACATTTCTTCACCCATCAGTAGCATTTTCCCAGAGGGGTTGTTGTGAACATTAAATAGGATCCCACAGGCAGACCATTTAACATTTTTACATGGCATATATTAAATGGCCAATACATTTTTTGTTATCATCTTCATTGTTACTTCCTGATAGCTACTTTTTCAACTGTGCCACATGGCTGTTTTTAGTTAGATTTCATTTAGATAACCATAAAAGAAATGAAGAGAAGCCAAATCTGTGGCTTGAACAATAATACAGAGGGGGGAAACAAAAAAAGACCTTAGTCCACTTTGCCACTTCTATCTATCTGTGAAACCTGGAGGTAAGAGAAAGATTTAGGAGAGCTTGACTTATTAATGAATTTAACAGAGGTGCAAAAGTGGCATCTCATCTACAAGAAAACAGCCTAAGAATTGTAAACAGATCCAAGTCTGGTTTCCTTTCATGAAATAGATGTAGGTCCTCTCAGCAAGGTGCTTCATAAATCACAGGGAATAAGAAAGCCTCTGAGTAAAGTGAAGACATTAACCTTGTGTTATCATCTAATATTTCTAAGGTGGGACTATCAGAGCCCAGCAACCAAAGGAATCTTAACTGTAAGATGATCCTAACTCTTTAGAGACACCGTTTCCCTGGAAGAACTTCAGAAATAAGGCACCAGAGTGATTTGCATGTACTGATGTCGTTTCTAAGTTGTATTTATGCCTTCAAAAATGGCACAGTAACATGATGTCTTCAGTTATATTTCCCAAGGTAAAAACATTTTCAGTTCAGTAGAGAAAAGCCTGTTGTCACTAACTCAAGGCAATTGGATTGCTATAAGCCTAATGTTTTTTCTCCATCGTACACAGAGGAAAAGGGCAGATATTTTAGAAAAGACATCACCAGATTATTGATATCCACAGAATAAAATATAACCACTTCAAGCAGAGTGTATGTTTCCACAGAGAACATAGAGCCTACAAAGACAGCCCTATGGGAAAAACAGTAACTATATGACTATGGCTTTTCTTTCCTCAAAAGAATTAAAAGTACATTGATGGATAAGCAAACACAATCAGCACAGGGTCACTGGAGGGTTAGGGAAGAGAAGAGATGAGACACAAAGAAAAAGAGAAAGGGATATTAAAGAAAAATATGGGATAGAAATAGAAAGGAGCTATTAAATTGCTGCTGAAAAAACCCAGATGAAGGGAAGGCTGTCTCCCCATCAGAGCCTTTCATTTATTTATTCCCAAATGTCTACCCTCATATCCCTTGGTAAAAAATGGTGAAGGATGTAGGCTGGTTCTCCCCCCACTGAAAAAATCGCTATCTAAACTTCACCTCTCCATCTTTTCAGGGGAGATGTGTGTCTGAAAGAAGACTGTTCATTCATTTTTCATTCATTCATTCCTTCATCCATCTATTCGTTCATTCTTCTTATCTTCATTCTAAACATGACTTATGAGGTCTGAGTTACCCACTTTCCAATATTATATAACACTATATTACAACAATTCTAAATTTCTTTCAGGGGCTTGGACAAGCCCCTTCTTTGGTCTAGAAACTACTACTACCTTCTTTTCCTTGCCAGCATCCATTTATCCTTCAGGTTCTGGCTTAAACATCTCTCCCCTAAAGTTTTCCATAAGCTTCTTGACCAGGTTAGGTCTCAGGGATAAGTGCTCTCTACCTCTCCATTATCCTATTTATTGCACTTCACAAGTGTCTTCCTTGATGGGCTTTATCTGCCCTCTCTTCTGTGTGCTGTCATCTCCCTGCAGACCAGTTGCACCAAGCAGTAGCTTAATATATAATTGTTGCATATGAGAATAAAGAAACAAATCAAGACTGGTCAGTGAATGAAAAACATTAGGCAAAAAACAACAGGCTCTAACTTTCAGCAAGGTGCCATGTGAAGCAAGGTAGTGTGGTAAGGATTGAGGAGCAATCCTAAATATTTTCAGAAAACTTAGCTAGTTGCCCATTCATTGCCATAAGTAAAGATACTTGTACCTGCTCTGTGATGTTGAGAGGCTCTTTTTTTGTAGCCCAAAGCTGAGTCAAAGAGCTAAGTAATTCCACTCTAATGGGTCACCTACAACACCATCACCTGTGCATAGCAAAAGAGCAGAATAGGTCCTGCCAACAATAATCCCTCTGTCCCTTCTACCAACTGAAAACTGCTGAGAGAACTTAGGGGGAAAAACATAGCAGAGACAGACTGATAGAATTCTTCACTCTTTTCTCTTATAACCCACAGGTAAATTGGTTGATGACACCCATGACTCACTATTCAATATCTGGGGTGCCAGTGAGAAGGAAGAGCTTAGTCTATTTTCCTCTGTAGGCTGCCTCACTGCAGAGCACACAGGTCTACCTAGAATGGCCAATGAGTTACAGAAGAGCTTGGTGAGTTGGTCTGTGAAGTCCGGAGGTTAGAAGCATGTGTGATAATAGAGACTGATGCTCAATTATAGTCTGGAGAATGATAAAGACTGAAGAATTGGAAGAGCAGGCCATATGTGAAAAGAATATGGAATAGTATGCCTAAAAAAAATGGGTACAACTCATCCCAAATCCGTGGGACACTCACAGGATATCACAGAAGACCCCAGTGGTGTTCACACCTTCATGTGAAAGGCCATGGAGGTTCTGGGGCAGCCTAAAGAGCTGACAATTCCAGTGTAGATAAAAGTCTCTCCATGAAGGTAGGACCATGGAAGTTGAATATCAACATGCAGGAAAACCATGAGTAACATACATTCAGAAACAACAACATCACAGTGGAATTAGGGACTTTCTTCCCATTAACTACCATAAATGAAAGTGTATTTCTCTCTCCCTCACCCTGCTTCACATACTGGAGGAGCCAGGTTATACACAAAAGGGGAGGGGAGGTAGAGAGAATTTTGAATAAAAAATGCGATAAGGAGTTTCAAAGTACTAAACTCTGATACCTGATATTGGTCAGAAAGTTCTAGAAGATTCCCAAGACATCATTAAGGAATAGGAAGAAGACTGGGGAAGCAGGGAGCACATATTAAAAATGAGGTAGTTGTGGAGAGAAATAAAATCCTTTCATGTTTATGCTCTAATGAATTGAGGTTTTTTAATAAATGTTATGTTTCTATTTATCATTGATTTTTATCTTACCTTCTATGAGTTATTATGTTCCTTTCCTCCTTCTGGGTCAAGAATTTCATCTTACTAATTTCTTTATAGTACTTAACCCTGTTGCTGACATATTGATTGAAATTTAGCAAGTACTTGTTGAAATGAAAAACGCTGTGCACATAATTCAAATCTCCCTTAACCTAAGGCTCAGGGAATACTCAGCCATGCAGATACAATGCCACCACTGGTGTACTTCACTTTACAATGACACTCTCCATTCATTCTCATTTATTCCACAAAAAAATCCTATGACCTGGCACTATTATTTCCAACACACACATGTGAAAAGTACAAATTTGAGAACCTGGGAGCCTGGCCCAAGGTCACATGGTTAGTGAGATATGAACAGAGGATTTCCCACCCTAGGTCTTCTTGATTCCAAATCCTATGCCCATTCCACTCTCCCACATTTTCCACAGTGCCTCTTCTCTGAATATAATAAAATAAAATATGCCCACTCACTCCATCATACATTCCTTGTCTTTCCATGGAACCAGGTAGCTGGCTTGGACAAGTGCACAAGCAAGTGTGAGCATCTATGATTCAAGTCCCACATCTCTCTGAGGAGTTAAAGGAAAATGTTATCCTGCATTTATCTATCTTTTTCTTGGCAATCAGTTCTAAGACACCCAAGGTAAATGGTTGCATTTTTGTTTCAATGGGAGGAGAATTTAACCCTCCGTAATCCTCAAGGGTATACATAGAGGTAGAACAGCACCCATCCAAGAGGAGGCCCAGCAGCGCAATGGCAGCAAGTAGCAGAGAGGGGAGAAGAGCACAGAACAAAGGAATCACTTGACTGAACACTGCAGATCTCAGCTCATGCTCAGTTCTCAATTCCTCTACTTAGCGAGGCCTCCTGAAAAGATGGAAAAGATGAGTGCTCACGCAGGAAGGTGGAATGTTCCATCTATGGGTGAAGACAGGCCATAGAAGAAACCTGCAGTAGAACAGCATTTCCAACAGGCCCATCAGCAGCCTGCATGACCAGGTTCTCTAATACTTGCCAGTGGTCCTATTTCTCATGAGACAGACACACGATTTCCTTTGCTGAAGCACAGGTCTTTAGGAACTAGGTCTGGCACAGCATCAGGATATGCCAGCTAAAGACAGCATTTCTTTACCCCAAGAAGAGATCCTCAGAAGCCTTACAGGAACTGCAAAGATTCTGTAGTACAGTAGTCTTATATCTAGGTCAGAAATGAAGATCTACTAGGCTTGAATCTGAGATAATGCAATAGAATCCCCACTAAATTGTCCACATGGTCAGAGAAGACCAGCCAAATCCAAGTGGACTAACAGCCAGGGCATATTTGGGGATGCTAAAACAGATACCAAATCACCACCTCATTGGTCTAGAGCCCACAAGAGAGATTGTGAATCCTGTCCCAAATCAGGGGTAGATTTAATTACAGCTAAGGATTATTCAGTGCCTCTTGTGGATCATACTCTGTTCAAAGCACTTTACATACTTACTGATTCACTAATATATATAAGGCTATGAGGAAATTCCATTTTTTCATTCATTTAACCAATTAAACAAATGAAAAAACAAGGAGGTGAAAGAATGTGCCCAAGGTCACACAGCTATGAATTAGTAGAACTGAGATTTGAACCCAGGCTCCTCAAGCCCTTGCCTCTAATGGTCATGCAATACTGAAGAGTAGAAGATCTCTGCCTTTACAGATCCTGTTTAGAATTCACAGAATCTTTCTCTTCTGTGGGGGATATTTATTAAGAGGTGAATTCAACAGTTGGCTTGATGTCTCAGCACAATAACTGGCACTTGGTAAATAATGTGTTAAGAAAGAAGTCGAAATTTTACAAGACAATTTGTTCATGCTTTTCCCTTTAAGTCAGACAGTTCACTTTTAAATGAAAAAAAAATGCTGTATGCCTACTTGAGAAAATACTTAAGCAAATACTTCCACCAGCTTTGTTTCAAAATAGTTTAACTAAATGTGTGATATTTATAGGCTGCTTCAATTTGGGTAAGAAAGGTTCCTGGGATGACTTTTATGAGGTGAAAATGTATGCTCTTAAGGCATACAAAGATACTGGAGCATTCTTAATTTATTCCATTATCTTTTAATTAAATTGCCCTCTATTATCATTTTGTGAAGTAGAATTGTGAACTTGTTGGAGCATAGAATTTGTCCGCCAGTACTTCTGTCAAAATTGCAGCATCTTCAATGCTTTTGTCCTTCAGAGTGTTAGCTTCGCTGTGCCTCTAATTACTGTTGATTGTGGTACCCACATTTGAAATATGGCACTTTTTCAATCATCCAGAATCCAACAGGGGCATCTAACAGCATTCAAAATATTATCAGTGAGTATTCTAAGCAAGAAATTTGATGGATACATTTTTATGAGTACTTACTTAGTCCCTAGCAACAATCAGTATACGTCAACTTAGATGATCTCATTTTATTATATATAAAACTGCCTTCATGTGTAAAATGGGGATGACAATAGTCCCACTGATGACCACATATGGTGGCTCTAAGGGTTCAATGAATTCACCATATAAACTATGTGAACAGACTTAGAATATAATATATTCCATGCAGTGACAGCTCTTATTTTTCCTTTTCTTTGAGTTCTTTACTTAGAAATCTCACGAGAATCTCAAATGAACATGTTTAAAACTGAAATCATTCCATTTTCCCAAGACTGTTGGCCATGCCCCCCACCCATCTTCACTTACTCAGGAATGATGACATCATCATCATCTACCTCATATCAGAAACCTGAGTGTAGAGATTCTTCCAATTCTTCTATGTTCGTGTTGCCCAACCCATTAACAAGTCTCAGAATGCTTATCTCAAAAATGGCATCCTGATTCTATTCACTATCTTAGGTACCACCGTCTTTAGTCTAGACCAAAGTTTTTGGTAGAGAGTTTACATAACCCTCTCATCACTTTATTTATTTATTTATTTATTTATTTGGGAGAGAGAGACTGAGTACGAGCAGGGGGTGGGCGGAGGGAGAGAGAGAAACAGACTCACCACTAAGTGTGGAGCCTGACCTGGGGCTCAATCCCAGGACCCCAAGATCATGACCTCACCTGAAGTCAGACACTTAACTAACAATCACTCAGGCACTGCTCTCATTCTTAACTACCTTCCACTTTTCTTCTTACAGCAGCCAGAGTAATTTCTACTCATGAAGTGGATGGAAGTTGTTCCAAGGATGTATGTGTCTTTTTCACATACATCCTGGGCGGCTCAGTGGTTAAGCCTCTGCCTTTGGCTCAGGTCTTGATCTCAGGGTCCTGGGATTAAGCCCCATGTCAGGCTCTCTGCTCAGTGGGGAGCCTGCTTCCCCCTCTCTCTCTGCCTGCCTCTCTGCCTACTTATGAGCTCTCTCTCTCTCTGTCAAATAAATAAATAAAATCTTAAAAAAAAAAAGAGCCTTCAGACAATCTGGCATGCATGCAGATTGAAACAGCACACTCACCTGTGACAAACATTACAAAAAAAGTGGCCCTTTTAAATACCTCTTAGAAGCCTGGCTGCCTTTCAACACACTGTATCAACATATCTACTTCCTCTAGGGAATGGTGAAGAAATGTAACACAGTTTTGAGAGACATTTTAAACACGAATTACTTCAACCTGTGTCTATCATAGTTAACACTGCATTAATAGTAGTAAATGAGTTGACAGGTGATTGCAAAATAATAGACTGTTTAAATATAATATGCATTAGGGTATTTTACCACAGTCTACACATTATCACATTTCAAGCCAAATGACTAAGAAGTTGCATTTAACCCCTCAGAGACTCCAGGAAATAAACAATATTTGACATTGCATTCTTAAATCTCCTTATGCATGCTTTCTAAAGCAATAATATTGTGATACAGTTTAAGCAATTATGAATAAAGCAAAATAGATTTTCACCTGTCACAGCGTATTCCAGATATGACTGATCCTCTCTATTCAAAGCAGTGAGAGAAAATATGAGACAAAGAAACACAAGCTGGTCCCTAATTTCTCCCACCCCTACCCCATGCATCTCTAGCAGAGGCGTTAAAATCAGTTCTTACCTCTACTGGTTACTACCTATTTGACCTCAGGCTATACTTTCAAATATTCTAATGGTTGAGGTCTTTATCTATAAAGTGGGGATGAAAAATCATAACTCTTACCTCATTAGATTAAATGTGTTAACTGAGTTAATATTTGTAAAGCACTGAGAACATTGCCTAACACATAGTAAATGATGTTTGCTTTCTATGTTTACCTCTGCTACATTAAATGAAATTGTATTGATAATGGTTATCTGATATGATTTTTGTCTTAAACATTCATGATGTTTATCTTTTGAAAACTTTTATATCAAGCCCCTGAGGTACTCTTTTAATGACATATATTGGATCATGTACCCCTTCCTTAAAACCTTAAGGTGGATTTACAACAACAACCATGTTGTAATAATACCCCTGTCATGTTTCTTTGCCATCATGATGTTTCCTTCCTGTGAAGGACTTTGGAGTGGTATGAGCCTGGGCCTCACTACTCCTTAATTTTATTCCACACTTGGGAAGGTGGTGGGAAACATCTGATTGGTGAGTGTGAGGAGAACAAGGCGGCATGGTCTTCTTTTCAACTATGTCCCTCAGCTAGGCCAACCTCGGTCTGGTTCTACTTATGAACAATCTGGCAATGTCTGTCACTTTTGTGTTCTGAGCTTGGGCCCATGTGGCTCTCACACGAAGCAGATGTTTTGGCTTCCATGTTTGTCCAAGATTTTCTCACTTTGGTCAGATTCAGATAGGGATCTGAATAGAGGCACTATTTATTGAGTAACCTCTTGGAGACTCTCCCTACCCCAATATTCACATGTCTGTAAAATACACTTGTATTTGACTCTTCTTAAACTGGGTCTTATGCTCCTTTCTTATATATGTTATAGCTACCAAAGCATTTATTTTTTCCCCCTCCTCCCCGCCTCCATCTCCTAATTCTGTGAACAATTCAAATTCCTTTCCATCTTTGGCTTTTAAAACTGCTATTCCTCTGTCTTCCCATTCTTTACATATTTAACACTTCTTCCTTCTTTAGGTTTTTATTTTATATATATATATATATATTTTTTTTTTTTTATTTGAGAGAGAGACAGTGAGAGAGAGTCTGAGCTAGGAGAAGGTCAGAGGGAGAAGCAGACTCCCCATGGAGCTGGGAACCCAATATGGGACTCGATCCCGGGACTCCGGGATCATGACCTGAGCCGAAGGCAGCCGCTCAACCAACTGAGCCACCCAGGCGCCCAGGTTTTTATTTTAAATATCAACTCTTCAGAGAAACCTTCTAAGTAAGCCTCCTCCTATTCTCTCTCATGGTATCTCATTTTTTTTCCTGTCACTTATTTTTTGAACCACTTCTTGTCTGCCTTCATCACCAGATTGTCAGCTCCATGAATGTTAACCGTTCACAGTACCTGACACATAATAATGTCAATACATAGTTGTTGAATTCCTGATTGATTTATGTCTTAACTGAACTAAACAAGAGTTCATATTTTACCATATACTATGCACAAAGAAGGCACTTTGCAAAGTTGCTTATGTGCTGTTGCCCTCTGAAAGACTGTTTTCCAGTATACCCAGTAGCAAGTAGTCCAGCTTGAAACCATCAGAGAGCCATCCTTTCCTTCCATCAGCTTTATAAATTCCCATGACCCATCTAACAAATAACTATCAAAGAGACTATCAACAATGAGCTATTTATTTTAAAAAGGAGCAATATAACCCAAAATATCTCTAAAGGAGATTTCTATGCCAAATTTTATAGCTGTGTATAAATCTTGCATAATACATGAAAAAACACTCATGCCATTATATGGTTTTGTGTATTGTATCTTTCCAATGATACAGAAAGATTCTGAGAGTTAAAAGTTCTAACTTAAGCTTTGTAGTCTTTAAAATGCCTAGTAATAGTTAGATAATTTATAGATAATCCATAAATATCTGCTGGATTAACTTTAAATCTCTTATATTACATATACTATTATCTTAGATACTGGATATAATATAAATGAAGCAAAATATGTATGTTGTACTAGTTATAAACTCAAATGTGAAAGAAGAGTAGGGAGGCTTAATTTTTGACTTCAAAGAAAATACCCAACCACTTCGAAAATTCCCATAAACATAGAAAAATAAAGGATGCTTCACAAAATAACCAGTATCTAAATAGTTATTGGTCTGGAGACCCTCATTTCCCAGAACCTGAGAGGTAATTTTTTTTTCTTTTCTTTATTCAATAAAATACAATAGTGTTATCCCCAGAGTAATAATTATCATTATGAAATGTGTGCTTTTACGCTTCTGTTTGCCCTAAACTGGGGATTTGGAAATGCAGCAAGGAATCACAGAACATGATTTTTTGCTTCTTAAGTGGGAAGAACTTTATATACAATTGAATTAATTAATAGCAATTCAATCCTCAAGTTATTGTGACATATTTTAGTAAATCAGCAGTAATTATTTCCTGTCTAATCCTTATAATCATTAGTAATCAGGAAAGAGTTGTTCTTGTTTTGAAAATTCAATTATATTAATCTTACAAATGATATTTGTACAAAGAAAAATAAAGCAATTTTCATATTACTAAAGCAAGAAATTAGCCACATTAATTTTCTACTCGTATGTTTTTTCGATGGATGGATATATGAGTAGATATATGAATGTATAGAAGAAAGGGTACATAGAAAAATATGTAAATAAGCATCTAATAACACTGTCATCTGTATGTAAGAAAACTGAAGTATGTAACTTTCCTTGATTGAACACATGCTTTAACATTTTAACAGTCCGGAATCATTCAGTACCCCAAGCATCATGCTCCATGAGACAGAAATAGGAATAAGACCTCTCTGAGATCTTGGGGCTCAGACTGTAGCATAATGGAGCTCATATTTATGGAAACTAAGCTTATAGCCTGATTTTCAACTCTATGGATTTTCCACAAGCAAATATCAGCCTTTTCAGACATGTTACTAAAGGACGTAAAGAAGATTCCCAGCTGCCAACAAAACATTAGCAACTCAGTCTTCTACTATCAGACACATTTCAGTGAAATGATTGAGCAATTTGTGGAGGTCCTTTTTCCTTATGGATTATAACCCATAACAATTCACAAGGTTTTTGTTTTTGTTTTTGTTTTAAGTGTTTTCAGGGACAAGACTAACTCTACACTTAAGCTGACAATATCACTATAGGCTTTTCTTACATGCACCTGTGTACCAAGTATAGAGTTTGGTCTACAGCATTTTGAACCTCATTTAGTAGGACATCGTTCTTTGAATGGTTGCGGGGCTCCTAAATTTCCTAGGCTGCAGTTTCCTTCCAGGGAAAATCACTGTCAATGGTTAATAAATGAATGTGCACCTTCCAAGATCATGAGATGGGCATGTTTAAGTTTGTATATGGAACATAAAAAAATAAATACAAAGTTGAAAAGAACTTTCTAAGACAGTCCCTCAGTCACTGATTTTCCTCTACCTTTTACCTCCTCACTCTAAAATATATTTTTTAAATAAACAATGAGAGAGCAACAAAAGAGATACTCCTTCCTACAATTCGGAGCCATGGAAACCTTGGCATAAATTACATGTTACGTATTCATAGCACAGGAGGTGGTGCAGTCTAATGGGGAAGATGTGCATTTGGGCAGCAGAAGAAATTTGTTCAAATCCTGGCCCTGATACAGCTAGTAGGGTTATTCTTCAATGTTCTGTTTTTCAGCCAGTAGAACTGAGATAAAACCCATCTCCCAGGACTACCATGAATGTGAATTACATGATGGACGCAAAAGGCTACCATAGGCATGGGCACATAGTAAGTGCTCAAAATTATTGAACCATTTCTACATCAGATCAGTTTAGAGGAAAATTGTAATGGATAAAATAGAAATCATTCAGAGTGCTTTAAACATTTATATTACCTAAGATGTTCAAACCCCATGTGTATAATCACCAAATGTAAAAGCAGGACACTCACATGAGGCATTACATAATCAGACTTCTCAAAGTCAATCTGCATTTCTCTAATTAGTTTACATTAGAGAGGATACATCTGTTAACCCCTACACCGCAGGGCCCAGCCATTGTCTGCTTCTATTCATGTTTCTGTTCCCTAAAGTTATTGTCCTAGGTATTCTCCCATCAATGGGGTCAAAGCATTGCCTAAATAAAAACTTTTTTTTTTTTTTAACTTCTAAAGAAACTGCTTTGGGGTCAGCCCTAATCAGTACTTAAATTTAATACATTATCATCAAGTACTAAAGATTAATTTTGTAAATAATGAATGAAAGTATTTAATTGAACGGCACTGCCTGCTGTCTCTAGCTATTAAAGATCGTTGCTTTCAATGGTTCTTTAGATTAGTCTGCCCGAATATCTACATTCCATTGGTTTATTATTTTTTTTCCTTTCTTTTCTCTCTCTCTTTCTTCTCCCTTTGCGTTGCTTTAATCTAAGTCTTCCTTTTGAAATTCAGCTGTGGCTCAAATAAAATAATTTGATTTTATGTGTTTGTTTAATGATTAGACAGTCATTATTGACTACTCAAAATCCATATTTTGCTTTCCTCCACAGAAACAAGAGCTCAATTTTGGGGATATGGCAAAGACATCCAGCTATACTACATGCGTGTTCCAGCTGCCTATGCAAGTGGCCACGTGACACGCTAGTAAGAAGTTGAAGCTTCCGCTGCATTTCTGTAAACGTGGTGGATCCTTTCCTAGGCTTTAGCCCTTCCTCCATATTGCTTTTGTTCCTCCCTACTGCTGAGACCCCGGAAAGCAGGATACAGGGCAGCAGCTCTCTTGGGATTGTGAGGATGAAAACTGAAGCCTAGCACAGAATGAAGCATGGGTCAGAGCCCTCGAGGTCTTTGTTTGCTGAACTTAGTGTAGACAAATGAGTCAGGTTCAGCTCACAATCTGTCCCAGAATAGGAAGAGAAATGATCTCCAGAAACTGTGCAAACACAATGGAGGAGAAAAGGGTACAAAAGACATTACAGCTCCCCAGAACCCCAGCATTCACAGTTCACCCATAGATGGGATGAAGAGCAGCAAGAGTTTTTGTAAGTTTAAGACAGGGGTTGAAGCACACTTCCTCAGATTAGTTCAGGAACAGGAAAAGCCTACAGCAAAGCTGAAGAAACTCTATTTTGAGAAGAGAGGGGTGACTGAAAGCTAGGACTAATGGAATGCACTATGTGATTTTACAGGTATCAATCTCTCTGGTTTTTTCATCTCCTATTTTCTCTCAAAGAAGGTTTATTACAGTGAAATATTCTCAGGTGTCCTTCCAGGCTCATTACAATTTTTAATGTCACCTGGTCAGTAATAAATCCTGAGATTGCTTTGCAGGGTGCTAAGTGGAAGGAGATGGGAAAGACCATCAAGAGAGGCATTAACCATTAACACGGTCTCTGATGTATGATCCCAGGTGTGAGGAGATACAAGACAAGAGGGCTATTGCTCTGTGAATCTGAGGGTATCTGGTCTTACTACACGTTAAATGCTTCTTGACATATCCTGGAAACTTGCATTTTGATTGGGCTCAGTGCACGGGGATGACTGACTTTTTACTCAATCTAATCATTGCACAACTGTCAGAAAATTCAGAAGTCTTCTCTTCTAGGTATCAATCCACCACATAACAATTAATAGTCTCCCCACACTGATCACTAACTAAGCATCTGGCCCTGTGTAATGCTTTGGCTACACTTGAGCTCATTTAATCCTTGCAACTCCAATATGAGGTGTCATTACCACCTTCATCTTTCAAACAATCTTATGTGGCAAAGGACAAGTTCCTTGACCTCTCTAAGACTCTGTTTGGATGAGGCACTGATATATCTCGGAGAATATTCTGGAGCCAGCATTTTTCTCACTGTAATTTTGGTAGGACAAAAATCTGCTGGAAAAGATATAATGCACCTTGGGACTGAGGTAATGCAGTCCTATGTGCAGCTCTGAGTCCTACACAAACCTGAAAGTAAGAATAAAAAAATGTCAAAACATGATTGCATTATTCTTTAAAATAATTTATTTACAATTCAGTTTTGGATAGTAACTACTTTTTTAAAGTATTAGAGTCACCTGGGGAACTTTATTTTACTTCTTTTTTTAAAGATTTTATTTATTTATTTGGCAGAGAGGAAAGGTAGGCAGAGAGAGAGATGGGGAAGCAGGCTCCCTACTGAGCAGAGAGCCCGATGCGGGGCTCGATCCCAGGACCTTGGGATCATGACCTGAGCTGAGGGCAGAGGCTTTAAACCACTGAGCCACCCAGGTGCCCCAGATAGTAACTATTTTTAAAATTTCTATTCTTTAAATACTTGTCTTTTTTTTTTTTTT
>ML101077.1:0-19366 GCA_003697995.1 Taxidea taxus jeffersonii
TGAGTCAGCATCTATACCCTGGAGTTAGCCAGCCTATAAGCTCACAAACTGGTGTGGGACAGAGGGTAATGAATTATAATCATCTGAGTTCTGGAACTTTGGGAGCCCTTTGATGTTAATTAGAAAGCCCTGTTGATATGAATACCAAAAGTGGCTAAGCCATTTGCTTGCTATGCCAGGCACAGTACTGGCATCTTAAAGGTATAATTGTTTGGATAACTGGGATGGAAGGTTGAAGAAAGAAGCCCGGTAGCAAAAAAGATAAAAGGTAGAAGTTGTCTGGCTGGGCCCTGGTCACCAGCACTGGTTCAGAGGCCAGTCAGTGGATCCTGCTGATCTCTATGAGCAGATGGGTTCCCTTTTCTACCCTTGTGCCTCCTGAGGCTTCATATATGTACAAAATAAGTGGCCTTCCTGGGTTGATGAAAATTGTTCTTAAGGTAAGAATATATAAAGATTTGAGCTCCCCTACTAGATCACCCCTAAAAGACTCAAGGATTTCAATAGTGGTGATACAGGAGAGGACAATTTTATGATGCTTGCTGGGTGGAATAAACAACAGTGCAGACGGGCGCCTGGGTGGCTCAGTCGTCTGCCTTCAGTTCGGGTCATGATCCCAGAGTCCTGGGATCAAGCCCCACATCGGGTGCCCTGCTTAGTGGGGAACCTGTTTCTCCCTCTCCCACTCCCCCTGCTTGTGTTCCCTCTCTTGCTGTGTCTTTCTCTGTCAAATAAATAAATAAAATCCTAAACAACAAAAACAACAGTGCAGAAGAATAAAGATGTATGCAGACTGTGTTTGGGGAATTGTGAATGGTTGAGGCAGAAGCATTTAAAGGGTCTGGTGTGGCTACGGTGAGAGAGCAACCCGGGCCGGGCGGATAGATTGGGCTTCGTGGAGGGATCTTGCAACCTGGATTTTACTGTGTTGGTTGTGAGAAATCAAATATGATTTTAAAACAGGGGTGCTCCATGACTGGACCTGAGTTTCAGTGAGGTAATTTTTTGCAGATGTTTGAAGGATGTTTTGGAGTCTGGAGGTCCATATGGAGGCTATTAACAATAGCCCAGACAGTGACATAGTTTTCACATTTTCCCCCTTGTTTTCAAAGTTATGGAAGCTTATTGTAGGAAAAAATAGTATATGGGAAAAAAATGAAGAGTGTAAAAGAACACACCCTAGAAGCAATAACTATTAAACATTTTGGTGTATTTCATCTAATCTGTCCTCTTAATAACTGGAGAG
Organism: Taxidea taxus jeffersonii; assembly: GCA_003697995.1. Taxonomy (NCBI): domain Eukaryota; kingdom Metazoa; phylum Chordata; class Mammalia; order Carnivora; family Mustelidae; genus Taxidea; species Taxidea taxus. Next base: position 1,247 of record ML101077.1, read on the forward strand.
TTAATTAACATTCTGATTTTAACATGTGTTTTCCATCTCAATTTTTAAAAATCCATCATAAACACAACTTTGATGGCTGTATAATATCCCACTATATAGGTTTCTCATAATTTATTTAAGCATTCTCCTCATTGAGCTTTTTACAAATTTCATTTTTTGAGAGAGCGAGTGAGCACACATGCTACATGGGAGAGGGGCAGGAAAGGGAGGGTCATAGGGAGAGGGGCTGAGAGAATCTTAAGCAGGCTCCCTGTTCAGCATGGAGCATGGATCAGCAATGGCTTGATCTCATGACCCCTAGATCATGACCTGAGGCAAAATCAACAGCCGGATGCTTAATCAACTGTGCCGTGCAGGTGCCCTTCATATCGAGCATTTGAAGTGGTTCAGAGAAAACACCAGAGTTGGGCCAATAGAGCCTTTCTCTGGGATTGTTCAAACTGGAATTGGGAAACTCAAGTCATTCTCCCTCTGGAGGAAATTGTCATGTTTTCTGCCGAATGAAGAAGCTGTTTTGTCGGTAAGTTCTGTATGTATCCTGGATATTAACCCCTTTATCAGATATATGACTTGCAATTATTTTTTCCCATTCTACAGGATGCCTCTGTTGTTTCTTTTAATGTGCAGAAGTTGTGAAGTTTGGAGTTGTCCCATTTGTTTATTTTATTTTTTTTACTTTGTTACCTGTGCTTTTGAAGAGTTGTCTGATTTAATAAAGCCACCAATATAATCTACCTTCAGAAATGGATGCCAACCCCCATTCACCCGTCCTTCCCACTGATTAGATTGTTAGCAAAGTGCTGGAAGGAAGGGTACCCTGTATTCAAGCGTTGTGGTGAATATTTGTGTCTCGTTCTGGAATTATTCGCTAATGGATGTTACCCTAGTAAGCAAGTTTTTGTTTCTTGGCTATTACTGGACCTAAAATTACTTAAAAAAGGATACAATGAGGACTTCAGATTGACGTTGATTATGAATATGCCTCCAGAATCACTGTGACTATGTTTGATGTAGGTAAAATTAAGTTCAACGGGTAAAATTATGGCATACAGCAAGTGTGTATTTCATCTCTTCACCCCAGCTTCCATCCAGGTCCATCCATCTCTTCTCCACAGGACCTACCTTCCCACTTAAGTGTCCAAGAGAAGCCTGAGTCTTGGTCCCACTGGGATAAGGATGAATCTTACTTCACGTTAAATATCTATGTGTGGACTTTAATTTGCAGGGATTTTAAATTATTTATTTATTTTTGAAAGTTTATTTATTTGACAGACTGAGAGAGAGAGAGACATCACAAGTAGGCGGAGAGGCAGGCAGAGAGAGAGGGGGAAGCAGGCTCCCCACCGAGAGAGAGAGCCCGATGCGGGGCTCGATCCCAGGACCCTGAGATCATGACCTGAGCCGAAGGCAGAGGCTTAACCCACTGTGCCACCCAGGCACCCCTGCAGGGTTTTTAAAAAAGATTTTATTTATTTGAGAGAGTGAGTGTGCATGAGTGGGGGGAGGAGCAGAGACAGGGAGAAGCAGGCTCCCTGCTGACCAGAGACACAGGCTGAATCCCAGAATCCTGAGATCATGACTTGAGCTGAAGGCAAATGCTTCACCAACTGAGCCAGCCAGGCGCCCCTTCATTTGGAGTTTAAAGTTAATCCTGCAGCAGTAAAATAAAATAGGGAGTAGGGAAAAGCAAGATGAGATAACCATTTCTCTGTGAACTGGTTAGCAGAGAAGTCTCTCCACCTTGTTAGTTCCTGCCCCTCACTTCCCTTCCCTCAGTCCCAAATTCCTGGAGCCTCTGATCCACAGCAATCAGCCCAGGGACTCTGCACTGTGGGAGTCCAAATTCCATGGCGGTTAGGGAGTAGGTGGACAGGTGAAATGTGTTCTCGGCATCCCAGGAACACTTAAAGTCTTTGTCTAGCAAAATTAGATTATCTGTGATGGTTAATTCTTCAGGATTATAATACAGTACAATTGGGGAAGTGCATTATTCTAGGAACCTGGCCATTACCTATTTTTTCCTTTGGGAAAAATTTCCAAACAATCAATTAATAAGCACATTTTCAAACAAAAGTCTCTGTAAGTGGTGACTAACTTTTCTTGTAAATTGAGAGTTAAATTCATTTCCAGGCTAGGACACTATTTGACTTTAAGGACACACACATAAAAAATCCAGAACATATAAAGTAAATTTTTAGAACACAGTCCATTGACCCTCCTGTATGAAATAAGCTACTTATGGAACTTACCATGAAATCATGGGAGAACCCCATGATTTATACATATTGTATATGTCAACATGCATACATGCATCTTAAAATTACAATTTGCCAAACGGCTTCCTTTTATATGGATAAAACAAAGCAACACCGAAGACAAAGCATGAATGCAAGAGAAGGAGGTAATAACTACCATTTTCACTAGTAGTACACCTCAGCTTTGACAATGAAAACACTAGGTACTTCTTGAAGATTGTTCAAGAGATAATGCTCAAAATGGGTTTTGTAAATCATTTATTATGATTGAAAGGGAAGAAAATGATAGGAGACAAATATTACAATTAAACATGTAACATTATTCTCTTGTAACCAATCATAATAATATACTTTGAATTTTTTAAATGGCTATATAAGCAATTTCCCAGAAAATAAAATTTTCACATCAGTTACAGAAAATTGATTTCTTTCCATCAAAATATTTTATCTCTGTTCTATCAAAAATAAATGCCAAGTATAAGGTACCACCATATGAGCTAAGCCTTCACTACTTGTTCCAATTTGAAGATCTGGAGGGGTGTGTGCTTACCAGATGGTGAACTAACTACTGCCTGAGAATAAAGTCCTCACACATATGTAAGCTGTGCCAGGCCTCTGGCTTACCAGCTTGTGATTATTAAACAGTTTTCTGGGAACCAAGAAACTCTGCTGTATCCCAGCCTAAAGACTCCCGAGAGTCACCCCAAACTGGTAGCCAGTTTATTCTCAAAAACCAACTTGCTTTTGCAGTGAGTAGTTGTGGCTCAAAAGATTTAGAGGAAACAGTAAATGGAAATCTACTTCTATGAGGTTTTTTGACCTTATTTTTGTCATTGCCAATAAAGCCAAATCTTAGCTGAGCACTGTACTTCTTGGCTCTGCACTTTCTAAGGATGCTAATACGAGATGGGATTATTTTCAAAAGGCTTAGTGCGACAACAGTACATTGCCATAGGGTGAAAGCAGCAAAGAAGAAAATATGAAGGCTCTGCCAACAAATTAATTCAGCAGCTAATATTTTTTTTCAAATTGGTTAAAAAAGTACCACACACAAAGTGATAAATATATGTGCAAAAAATAAATACAAATATTCTATACATAAATAAAATTAAGTATACTCACGATTACTATTGCAGTTAAACGGTTTTACAATATAATTTTCATGTCTTATCACAGTTTCATTTTTATCATGAATACTAACTACTCTGTTTTGACACATATTGGAATGAACTGACCACTTATGTAACCTAGCAAAGTAATACATTTCTAGACTTTCTCAACTAAGATTTTACCTCCTTTGACAGAAGATTTCTCTTTTCTTTTAAAAAATATTTTGAGAATTTATGTTAAAACTATAACAAAAAAGGCCTATATGAGGGCAAAACAGAAGAACTGTCTTTGCTTTCAAAGATATTATTTAACAAAGTAAGGTCAAGATGACCCAGCACCAAATGCAATGAAATGTGGGCAATATTCCAGTGAACTCGGGCTCTCCAGTAATAGCCAAGGAATGTGGGGAATCACTCTCTTGTTTTGAACTTTACACTCCAGTGATCTGAAAAGGTCTAATCTAATACCACACAGGAAGTTCTGGTTACCTAACTCCCATTTGCTCACCATGATTCACAGTGCTGGATTTACTGCACTTGCTATAAAAATGTACCCCGAAACAGCCTCCTGCGGCTGTTTCTAACACTGTATGCTCTACTTCTTTCCAGACACCATATAATTAATTAAGTGCACATTTAATTACAGTACTTTATTTTTTGGCAGTGAGCATTTCCAAATAATCAACTGGTTTGCCAAATGAGAGTTTGGAATCTCCCTTTGCCAGAACATTTTTTTTTAAAAAGACAGGAAAAAACGACATCTTGTAAGATGTGTCTGCTGGAAAGGGACAAAGGAGGTGGGAAAAAATGATGAATTCTAACCCATGTAGTCTAAGAGAAAATCAGCATGTGGGCAAATTTTGTGTTTATGTTTCATTAGTCGTATTCACTTGACTATTTAAGAATCAAATGAAAGACACCCACACATTTTTAAAGTTTGGAACACCAGTGTGTGGGTGCCATGCCGCCAGGTGTAAAAGAACTTATTTGCAGCTGATTCAGCCATTGCCCCGAGGACGGGAGTGAATGTTCAGGCTCCGGAGCTTTCAGAGTAAAGTGGGTCCTTTAGTCGGTCTGCTACTTGACAGAAGGGGTTGGCTTCCTACCGCCCTGGCTTCTGGTCCCCGTGTCTGGGCTGAGAGCAGCGCTGGAGCAGAGAGGTGGTGAAATGTTGCCTTTTGCTGATGGAAGTTGTTTATGTAACTGGCGATCAAAAGAGTGATTTCGAGAATCTAAAACCAGAAAAATAGAATTGGTAGTGCTCCAGAGAAGTTCTCGTCACTTCCAAAAGAGTAAGGGGCTGGCCACAGATGGTCTCCATTTGCAAGTACCCAGGCTTCCAGAATTCCCTTCTCTCCAGAACAGTGAAGTGCTTACGTGTTTAGCACCATCAAGGCACTGACATATTTTCTGGCTGCTTCAACCAGAAAGAAGAATGAGTCTTAAAAAACAATTAAATTTCATGGCAGTATTAAAGATGGGGACGATAGCGCAAGTCTATTGATTATTTTAAAGCCACATCTGTGTATAAATGAATTAAGAAGTTAACTGCATCACGTCAATTTTTTATTTAAATAAGTCCTGAGTATGTCTCAGTCTTCAGTGCTTACTGGCTAACTGTCTTCATTTGAATGTCTGCCATTTAAAAAAAAGTTGCCGATTCTTAAAAAAAGTAGTCTTTCTTCGTTGACAACTTTAAGACAAAGTTTTAGGAAACTCAGTTTCTCATTCTTTTTACTAAAACTGGAATTACGTACTAAAATGTAGCCCTTGTATCTATGGTTTTTGCTTACAGACATTGAAACTAAGAACAAGTAACATCTTAATTATAAAACCTTACTCTTCTCACTAAGGAGTCTATAACATGAATTATCCCACGTAAATAAGATAATATGTATAGAGCACCTGACAACAACTTACATGAAGACCACTTACTTTGAACCTTCTGTATACCAGGCACTGGGCTAAAGGACTTAACAATTGCCGCATTTAATTCTTAAGCCAAAAAAAAAAAAAAAAAAAAAAAAAAGTAGGTAGCATCCATATAATTTTTTAGGTGAAGAAACCAAAGTTTAGCAAGATGAGGTAAGCCAGAATTTGGACCTAGAACTGTTTGATTATAAGTAAATCTGTTTTCCCATCTGCAACTTAGGTTTTGCACATACATGTTTTAGCATGGAAAAAACTAGGATGAAGAAGTTAGTAGAGAGGCTTCTACTCACCTTGGGTTTTGCCATAGCAAAAAGTAACTTCTCTGTTGGTTTGTTCTTTGAATGTGTATTGTTAATGACTATCATAAAATCATCTTGATGACCTCCAAAGGTCATTAGACTCTTGTACACATAGCTGACTATTAACCTCTTCAAAGAGAAGAAAAAGTTAGTATCATATACTTTTCCTTTCAAAGAAAGATGAGAAATGATTAATAACATATTTCCATTAAAATGCTGATATTAATGAAACTAATGTAACATTATGTGCTATCTGTGCTATATGTGCTAGCTAAAAAAGAAAAATGCTGTTATTAATTATATATAACAAAAATTATTTTCTAATATAAAATCTTATGATTCAAAATAGATAGTAATGTACTAGTTTTATGTAGCCATCATTTACCTTTGTAATTAAAATACAGTTTGATTTTGATACTAATAACTCACTGTGGAAAAAAAACAGAAAATACAAAAAGAAAATAAAAAGCACCCATATCCCAGCATCCAGTGGAAAATCCCTGTTAATACTTTGTATGTGCCCTTTAAGATCTCTCTCCATATGTATCTATACTAGGTTGAACCATATGAAACTGATACTTTTTAAGGTAAAAAATGGTCAAATATTGGCAAATCCACATGGTTCATCTTGATATACAGATTTTGATATAAATAAAAATAGTATCGTGCGTATTGTTTAGGATTCTGCTTCTTTTTAAATGTAATAACAAATCATGACTATCTTTTCATGACAACAAATGTACTTGTATAACATCATTTTAAGTGATTTGATAGATAATCCTTTATTTAACCAATCTCCTATTGCAGGAGATTTAAATCATTTTTATTTGTTACTATCTTAAATAATACTTCAATGCATATTTTTTGATACATTTCGTAATACCCAAACCTAATTATTTCCTTAGTTATACATCTCAATAACCAGAATTGCTATCTGAAAAAAGTAAGGACAATTTTGAGAATATTTCCAACCTCTCCTCTGGAAAAGTTACACCAGTTACATTCCCAGCACTGCAGTCTTGCTGACACTAGATACAATCACTCTTTTAAATCTCTGCCAACCTGACTAGTGAAAAGTACTTGAATGTATTTGGTTACTAGTGAAATTAACATTTATTTTAATTTTTTAAAAGATTTTATTTATTTATTTGACACAGAGAGAGATCACAAGTAGGCAGAGAGGCAGGCAGAGAGAGGGGGGGAAGCAGGCTCCCCGCCGAGCAGAGAGCCCGATGTGGGGCTCGATCCCAGGACCCTGAGACCATGACCCGAGCTGAAGGCAGAGGCTTAACCCTCTGAGTCACCCAGGCGCCCCTGAAATTAACATTTAAAATTCATTAGTATTTCTTCTTTGAAGAGCTTGGCTCATTTGTTTACTGGTATGTTTATCATTTCCTTATTGTTTATTGTTTTGTAAGGATATCAACCCTTTGCCATATGTGCAGCAAATATTTTTCCCTTTCTGTAGCTAAAACAATTTTAAAAAATTAAGAAATGTAGAGCCTATAGGTAAAGGAATCTACATATCTAATTATTTTCTGGCAAGACTTTGAGCAGGCAATCCCAGTACTGAACGCCTACGAGCTGCAGCTGACCAGTGTCCACCCTCTGGCCTTGATGCCCATCTACCAGGACCTAGGAAACTGGCCTACTTACCTAAGGTAACTCAATACTTGTCTACAATTTTTTGTTGACTTTAGGTCACTGATTTTATAAACTATCTTCAAGTTACCCATTCAAGAACTAAAAAGCATTCAGGAAATATAAAGCCCTTCTTTTTTTTTTTTTTTTTTTTTTAAAGCAATTATAAGGAGAGACTACTGTAACACTAAAGAATAGTTTGGTTTCCAAGAAATCCTTGGTGATCCCTGACTATAGCTGGACATAAGAGAGCCCTTTACACCTACCAGGAGAATTGAACAATTCCTGTCTGCCAGGTTTAAAAACAAAAGAAAGAACGTATGAAATAGGATAGAAAGTAAAGCAAATTTCAGATAGACATATAAACATACAGAAAGCAGTTTGACTTTATGTTTAATCATGTAAAAAGCTCTAAAATGCCACATACGTACAAGTGAACTGGTAAGTAATATTACAGAAAGTTACAGAAATTGTTACAGAAGTGCTAGGGACACCGAACTTAAACTTTGGTAATTACAGTTTCTACATTCAGGTTATCTTCAAGACTTTCATTTTACACAGGAAGCAATCTTCCTATCACTATAAATGAAGAGTCAATTTGCAAACTCAACTGTGTTTGGAGAGTCTGGGAAGCTCAGTTGGTTAGGCATCCAACTTTGGGTTTTGGCTCAGGTCATGATCTCAGTGTCATGAGACAGCCTCGAACTGGGCTCCGCGCTGAGCTCAGAGTCTTCCTGAAATTCTCTCTCTCCCTCTCCCTTTGCCCCCCTGCCCCCACCACACTCCCTCTCTTTCTAAAATAAACAAATAAACAAATAGGAAAAATCTTAAAAAAAAAACTTAAAAAACCAAAAACAAATACAGCTGTGGTTGCAGTTTAGTCATGGTATATCTTAGTATTTTCTTCATACACACTATAAAACCTGTCTGGTCTTGTTTTAAAAGATTAAATTATAATTGCAGTTGTATTTGTAAAATGACTATTTGTTATACAGCATTAGGAAACATGTTATCTGTGTATGAGAAAAATCCTATGAAGAGAGTGGATGGTACCCGGAGCAGTGTGAAACTTAATCTTACCATGGAGTTGTACTCTAAGAGGCTTAAACCATCCTCATGGATCGCCAGCCACATGAAAGTACTTCCAAGTGCCGACGGACTTACAGGCTGTGAAGAGGAGCAAATACACTGCATCATAAATTCTAAGCAAAATCACAGAAACATTTTTCCGTCAAAGTGCAATGCAACATTTACAACAACAGTTTCATATTAAAAATCTCTTTGGGGTGGGGAGAAAAAAAGAAGGAAATAAAACTCGGGGGGAACAATCTCTCTTGGGGCAGAGGCAGTATCATGTAATGGGAAGAGCGTGAATCTGTTATCAGGAAATGTGGGTCTGAGGTCCAAATCTGCCACTTATTAGCTGTCCACCTGGACAAACTACCCGAGGCTCAATGTTCTCATCTTTAGCATGGGGACAACAATGTTTAATCTTCTTTTTCTTTTATTTTAAGAGGCTAATAGTTGATAAGCTAGTAGGGTTTCTATGGTGACCAAAATCCTAATGAAACAAAAAACGCCGGTGTGTTTTCTAAGGTGTGTGTTCTGCTTTCTGTTGGTAAAGAGTTAGTGTTATAAATCCAAACTTTTTTGAAAGTTTATTAAATCTGATATTCAATGACTAATAACAACAGAATAAAAAGAAAATATGAAACTGTGTGATGAATGGTAAATTTCCACTAAATTTCTTATGGTAAAAAAAGCAATGAAATTATATTAATAAAGAGAATCTCACCACGAACCTCCAATTAAAACCCATGAACGTTTTCGAGCATTTTACAATGACTGCTTAACAATAACTGAACTGAACAAGAACTGAAATTCTAACAAAAACTTAACTACTTCTCTTAAACCTTATCAAAGAAGTTGAGACTATAGGGGCACCTGGGCAGCTCAGTCAGTTAAGTGTCTGCCTTTGGGTCAGGTCCTGATCTCAGGGTCCTGGGATCGGCCCGCACTGGGCTCCCTGCTCAGCGGGGTCTGCTTCTCCCTCTGCCTCTGTGCCTCACCCCCCGATGATGGATGGTGCTGAGGGTAACATAAGAATGTAAATGTACTTAGTGGCACAGAAATGTACACTTAAAAATGGTTAAAATGGTATATTTGATGTTATATATATTTATCCCCCCTCAAAGGGATGTCGTTAAGCAAGGAGGAGTCTTCACAGCATAAAGGAAGAAAAGTGAGCAAAGAAAAGATGATGCTCATATAACATGCAAATGCTACATATTATTTAATAATATTTCTGTGCTAAAAGCACTGAACATATGATCAAAGATGGGTATTTAATATTTCTTCCAATGCTGAAGTCAGAATTAAAATTCATTGCAAAATGCTGCTCTACAGTCCAAATCTAGTCCTTATATTTTAGAAGACCTATGTTCAACTCCTTGCCAATATATTAATTTTAGAGACGTTTAAGCATACTGACGTTAACGCCCACTTACTTAGTATACAGCTTCCAGGGCCAGAAGCAAATCATTTCTTACCTTGCAATGGTACAGTCACTCATGGAAGCCAAGTACGATAGCCAGGATTTTACGCTTCCAGTCCAAACTATCATGCGTAGATGACAAGACTGAGGTCCAAGGAGGCTAACTCACGTGCCCAAAGTGGCACAGTGATTCAGCAAACATATATTCAGTGATACTTATGTGCAAAGCCTAACGGTGAGCATGAGAGGAGGATTTCAGGGTCAGTGAGACCTGTGTACCACTTATTAGTGAGGACCACTCAAGACGTGTATCCCGTATTAGTGAGGACAGACCAAGCACGCACACAGATCAAACACAAGACCACAAGCATTTCAGGAGCCAGAGAGAGTATAAAGTGACATGGTTCAGTAGGAAGAAGCAGAATTCAAAAGTACAGTTCTTTCTGGGGGCCTGGGCTGCCCCCTTACCCCACTGCCGGCAGGATCCACCTCTCCTTCCTCAGTGTGTCCCCACAGCGCTCCGTCCCTGTCCCTCTTAACCCTGTTCAGCCACGGTGCTTTGTTATCCAACCTGTTGCACCACGGGGCTGTGAGTTCCTAGAAGTTTGGGTACAACCCATCTGAAATCATGGGCCTCTGGATCCCTGGGTACATAATGTTCGGCAAACAGAAGTTACTAAATACTAAATACTTGAGCAAATGAGTGACAGAGTGAATGACAAATGGGTGAGAGGCTGTGTGGCTGAAGAGAAGAAAGGAGGTTGCCTTCAGTCTCCTGGTGAGCCTATGGAGTGTGAGTGACTTATGTTGGGGGCTGGGGACGGGTTGGGGAGGGGGAAGTGGGGCAGAAGGCACAGATGGCTGCCGACTCCCCTACCCCTTCTTAGGGTCCCTTCATTATTTTCTTTCCATTGTTGGGAATTTCCTTACTCGCTTTTTGGAAGCCAAATCTACTACACTTGGCGGGGGCGGCGGGGGGGGACTGTGGTCACTGTTTGACTTCACTGAACTGAAGAGAGTCAACTACACATGAGGAGGTTTTCATTCAGCATCTCCCTCCCATCCTTTCTTACTTTTGCAAGAAACAACTTGGCCCCAAAGAATGGCCACTTCCTGGCTACTGTCAAATAAATGCGCACACAGTCAGCAATGCTATGTCCCCGGAGAGCCATCCATCTGGTTGACAGTCGCTGGCAGAGCTGCCTAAGAAGAGAACAAAACCAAAAAAGACCAAAGCAGTGTATCAGCCTTCCAGGGCAAAGCTCTGCTTGAGCCAATCGCAGGCATGACCGGGACACCCAGGTGTCACCCAGGAGGAGCAGTTATTTTGTGGTCCCATCTTGCCACTGTCCACCCCTTGGCCTTTCACCGAATTCTCATACTATTAGTGCTCTCGGCTTGACCTAGGTTCCCCCCTTCCCCGCCCCCAAGTCAGGCAAAGTTAAAAAATTTCTGCTATGCTAACATCAAACCTTAGAGTAAATTAGACTACAAAGGTAACTTCTTATGGGAATAACTTTCATTTTAAAAGAAAAGTACAAGACATTGAGACCAAAGAATGGATCCTCAACGGTGGAATTTTAGGCGCTGCCACCCCCTGGCTTGGAGAGATGCTGGCTGTGGGGAAGATGCCTTAAATGAAATCACTTGGCAACCTCTTACTCTACATAAACCAAAGACTGATCTTAAATGTTTCCATTTTGGAAAACTCACGGTGAATTGGATTTGCCTCTATTTCTCAGTTGAATCAGCTTTTCTTTATATATTCTCTAAAACCAAAATTCTAAACCAGTTGAATTTAATTAAAAATTTATATTAAAAAATCTTGTGTAAGAAGATAGTTTGCTTTCATGCTAATTTGTTTCTAATGGAATACCCTAAGAGATAAAATGTTTTGGTACACTTCATAAAATTATAAATGCAGTACTGGCCATTTCTCCCTCTTATTTCAAGGATTAATTTGGGCAAGAATGAATGAGATCAAATGAAAAGGAGATCTTCTAAATTAAGGTAAACATTTTTTCCTTAAAAAACTTTAAATATAGATTCTCAAGTTTCTAAGCCCATCTTAAATAAAAAGATCTATAACCTCTTGGGATTCAACAGCATTAAAAAATCTTAAGGAAACTGTCATGTAAAATAATTTCCATCTTAAAATTTGAACAGAAGAATATCACCAAAAGCCCAGCATAAAGAGTCACGAGTAGTTCCTTACCTTAACTGCTCTTCAGAAGAGCCATCTCTATATCTTTTAGGATAAAATTTTTCAATGACTTGTTTTAGAGTTTGATTTGTTTTGCACTGATTACTAACATGCCCTGCTGGAGTTGAAAAGGGTCTTTCAAAATCTCCGATCTCCACCTAATTGGAAATCCAAAGAGAAAATATAGGCTATTGAAGAGTTTTTTAAAAACCAGGTTTATTCTTCTAAACATTCTTTATAATATACAAATCTATTTGTCATGATTGAGTGATTATTTATAATCATACATTTATAATCATACATAAGTATAATTAATAAAATCTATCCATTTGAATTCTAATTTTGAAAAAAATCTGTAATTCCAACATTCTACTCCATTTCTATGCAAACCACTCTTAGTTAATGTTGTCATCTAGTAGCATTTCCTAATGGCCACTAATATTATTACCCATAATGGCAGAGGGCAATTTTTCATTTTTAAGGTACTATTTTAATTGCTAATAACAAGGCAAAATGGAGGCTAAAAATAAAAGACAAAAAATGTTTTAAAGCTATGAGAAACCTCAAAAAGTACTATTTACACTTTCTAAGGGTCTCTATTTTTTTTTTAAGATTTTATTTGTTCATTTGACAGAGATCACAAGTAGGCAGAGAGGCAGGCAGAGAGAGAGGAGGGTAAGCAGACTCCCTGCTGAGCAGAGAGCCCAATGCGGGGCTTGATCCCAGGACCCTGAGATCATGACCTGAGCCGAAGGCAGAGTCTTTAGCCCACTGAGCCACCCAGGCGCCCCCCTAAGTGTCGCTATTGAATATAATGGAGTAAGAACTATATTCTCATTACTTTCCTCCTAGATTTTCTCCATAAATCATTCTGTATCCATCCCCTTATTCTGTTATTCTGGGAATAGAGCCCTCTATTGCTCTTTCTCCCTGAATGAAAGAATGTTCAATCATTATCTCCACTGGAGAGGTTAAACAGATGCCATACCTACCCATCCATCTCTCCATCCACTCATCCACCCACTCATTCACCCAAGCCTATGATGAGTCTCCATTACATGTCAGGCATTGTAGGTGAGGTGAGATAAAAAAAGCAGCTGAGGAGGAGTCAAGATGGTGGAGAAGTAGCAGGCTGAGACGACATCAGCCAGCAGGAAATCAGCTAGATAGCCTATCAAACCATTCCGAACACCTACGAATCCAACAGGAGATTGAAAAAAAGAAAAACAACAATTCTACAAACAGAAAATTGACCACTTTCTAAAAGGTAGGACCAGCGGAGAAGTGAATCCAACGCGACGGGAAGATAGACTCCAGGGGGAGGGGCCGGCTCCCGGCAAGCGGCGGAGCACAAAATCAGGACTTTTAAAAGTCTGCTCCACGGAGGGACATCGCTCCAGAGGCTAAACTGGGGTGAAGACCTCACGGGGACAACGTGGACTCAGGTCCCGCAGGGTCACAGAAGGATCGGGGGTGTCTGAGTGTCGCAGAGCTCACAGGTATTAGAGCGGGGAAGCCAGCTGTGGAGACAGAGCCGAGGTTTCTTAGTGGTCTGTGACACGGACCGGTGCTCTGGGCACGGGCCGGTGCTCTGTGTGAGGGGTCCCCACAAAATCCGGGGAGACTCCGACCCGGGAGAGCTCAGGGATCTACGGGGTTCGGAGACTCCAGGTGGGACTCTGCCAGAGACAGAGATGCTTGGTCACAGGCTGGGTGAGCTCGGAGCGCTCCCAGAAGCCAGTGAGACGGGACTGATTACGCACGATTTTCTCTGAGCGCGGTCTCCGGGTGCGCGCGCGAGGTCTCCGGGTGCGCGCGCGCGGTCTCCGGGCGCAAATGTGGACTGGGGAGACAGGAGGGATTAAACGCTTTTCTATGAAGGCGCACTGAAGACTGGGGCCCCCGAGCTCTCGGCTCCTCTGAACCGGAGATTGGGAGGCCGCCATTGTCATTCACGTCCTCCGGAACTCTACGGAAAGCGTTCAGGGAACAAAAGCTCCCGAAAGCGAACCTGAGAGTATTACTTAGCCCGGCCCCTGGTAAGGGCGGTGCAATTCCGCCTGGGGCAGAGACACTTGAGAATCACTACAACAGGCCCCTCCCCCAGAAGATCAAAGAAATCCAGCTAAGACCAAGTTCACTTAACCAGGAGAACAGCAGATTCTTATCTGGACAAAATGACAAGGCGGAAAAACTCACCACAAAAAAAAGAACAGGAGGCAGGACCGAAGGCTAGGGACCTAATCAATACAGACATTGGTAATATGTCAGATCTGGAATTCAGGATGACGATTCTCAAGGTTCTAGCTGGGCTCGAAAAAGGCATGGAAGGTGTTAGAGAAACCCTGTCAGGAGAAATAAAAGCCCTTTCTGGAGAAATAAAAGAACTAAAGTCTAATCAAGTTGAAATAAAAAAAGCTATTAATGAGGTGCAATCAAAAATGGAGGCTCTTACTGCTAGGATAAATGAGGCAGAAGACAGAATTAGTGATATAGAAGACCAAATGGCAGAGAATAAAGAAGCTGAGCAAAAGAGAGACAAACAACTACTGGACCACGAGGGGAGAATTCGAGAGATAAGTGATGCCATAAGATGAAACATTAGAATAATTGGGATTCCAGAAGAAGAAGAAAGAGAGAGGGGAGCAGAAGGTATACTGGAGAGGATTATTGTAGAGAATTTCTCTAATATAGCAAGGGGAACAAGCATCAAAATCCAGGAGGTGCAGAGAACACCCCTCAAAATCAATAGGAATCGACCCACACCCCGCCATCTAATAGTAAAATTTACAAGTCTTAGCGACAAAGAGAAAATCCTGAAAGCAGCACGGGACAAGAAGTCTGTAACGTACAATGGTAAAAATATTAGATTGGCAGCAGACTTATCCACAGAGACCTGGCAGGCCAGAAAGAACTGGCATGATATATTCAGAGCACTAAACGAGAAAAACATGCAGCCAAGAATACTTTATCCAGCTAGGTTATCATTGAAAATAGAAGGAGAGATAAAAAGCTTCCAGGACAAACAAAAACTGAAAGAGTTTGTAAACACCAAACCAGCTCTACAGGAAATATTAAAAGGAGTCCTCTAAGCAAAGAGAGACACTAAAAGTATTACCAGAAAGGAACAGAGACATTATACAGTAACAATCACCATACAGGCAATACAATGGCACTAAATTCATATCTCTCAATAGTTACCCTGAATGTAAATGGGCTAAATGCCCCAATCAAAAGACACAGGGTTTCAGAATGGATAAAAAAACAAAACCCATCAATATGCTGCCTACAAGAAACTCATTTTAGACCTGAAGACACCTCCAGATTGAAAGTGAGGGGGTGGAAAACAATTTACCATGCTAATGGACATCAGAAGAAAGCTGGGGTGGCAATCCTTATATCAGATCAATTAGATTTTAAGCCAAAGACTATAATAAGAGATGAGGAAGGACACTTCATCATACTCAAAGGGTCTGTCCAACAAGAAGATCTAACAATTTTAAATATCTATGCCCCTAACATGGGAGCAGCCAACTATATAAACCAATTAATAACAAAATCAAAGAAACACATTGACAAGAATACAATAATAGTTGGAGACTTTAACACACCCCTCCCTGAAATGGACAGATCATCCAAGCAAAAGATCAACAAGGAAATAAAGGTCTTAAATGACACACTGGACCAGATAGACATCACAGATATATTCAGAACATTCTACCCCAAAGCAACAGAATACACGTTCTTCTCTAGTGCCCATGGAACATTCTCCAGAATAGATCACATCCTGGGTCATAAATCAGGTCTCAACAGGTATCAAAAGATTGGGATCATTCCCTGCATATTTTCAGACCACAATGCTCTGAAGCTAGAACTCAATCACAAGAGGAAATTTGGAAAGAGCACACATACATGGAAACTCAACAGCATCCTTCTAAAAAATGAATGGGTCAACCAGGAAATTAAAGAAGAATTGAAAAAATCATGGAAACAAATGATAATGAAAACACAATGGTCCAAAATCTGTGGGACACAGCAAAGGCAGTCCTGAGAGGAAAATATATAGCGATACAAGCCTATCTCAAGAAACAGGAAAGGTCTCAAATACACAACCTAACCCTACACCTTAAGGAACTCAAGAGAGAACAACAAAGAAAGCCTAAACCCAGCAGGAGAAGAGAAATAATAAAGATCAAAGCAGAAATCAATGAAATAGAAACCAAAAAAACAATAGAACAAATCAATGAAACTAGGAGCTGGTTCTTTGAAAGAATTAATAAGATTGATAAACCCCTGGCCAGACTTATCCAAAAGAAAAGAGAAAGGACCCAAATAAATAAAATCATGAATGAAAGAGGAGAGATCACAACCAACACCAAAGAAATACAAACAATCATAAGAACATATTATGAGCAACTCTATGCCAACAAATTTGACAATCTGGAAGAAATGGATGCTTTCCTAGAGACATATAAACTGCCAAAACTGAACCAGGAAGAAATAGAAAACCTGAATAGGCCCATAACCAGTAAGGAGATTGAAACAGTCATCAAAAATCTCCAAACAAACAAAAGCCCAGGGCCAGATGGCTTCCCAGGGGAATTCTACCAAACATTTAAAGAAGAATTAATTCCTATTCTCCTGAAACTGTTCCAAAAAATAGAAATGGAAGGAAAACTTCCAAACTCATTTTATGAGGCCAGCATCACCTTGATCCCCAAACCAGACAAGGATCCCATCAAAAAAGAGAATTACAGACCAATATCCTTGATGAACACAGATGCGAAAATTCTCACCAAAATACTAGCCAATAGGATCCAACAGTACATTAAAAGGATTATTCACCACGACCAAGTGGGATTTATTCCAGGGCAGCAGGGTTGGTTCAACATCCGCAAATCAATCAATGTGATACAGTACATTAACAAAAGAAAGAACAAGAACCATATGATACTCTCAATAGATGCTGAAAAAGCATTTGACAAAGTGCAACATCCCTTCCTAATCAAAACTCTTCAAAGTGTAGGGATAGAAGGCACATACCTCAATATTATCAAAGCCATCTATGAAAAACCCACGGCAAGTATCATTCTCAATGGAGAAAAACTGAGAGCTTTTCCGTTAAGGTCAGGAACACGGCAGGGATGTCCGCTATCACCACTGCTATTCAACATAGTACTAGAAGTCCTAGCCTCAGCAATCAGACAACAAAAAGAAATTAAAGGCATCCAAATCGGCAAAGAAGAAGTCAAACTATTGCTCTTTGCAGATGATATGATACTATATGTGGAAAACCCAAAAGGCTCCACTCCAAAACTGCTAGAGCTTGTACAGGAATTCAGTAAAGTGTCAGGATATAAAATCAATGCACAGAAATCAGTTGCATTTCTTTACACCAACAACAAGACAGAAGAAAGAGAAATTAAGGAGTCAATCCCATTTACAATTACACCCAAAACCATAAGATACCTAGGAATAAACCTAACCAAAGAGGCAAAGAATCTATACTCAGAGAACTATAAAGTACTCATGAAAGAAATTGAGGAAGACACAAAGAAATGGAAAAATGTTCCATGCTCATGGATTGGAAGAATAAATATTGTGAAAATGTCTATGCTACCTAAAGCTATCTACACATTTAATGCAATGCCTATCAAAATCCCATCCAATTTTTTCAAAGAAATGGAACAAATAATCCTAAAATTTATATGGAACCAGAAAAGACCTCGAATAGCCAAAGGAATATTGAAAAAGAAAACCAAAGTTGGTGGCATCACAATTCCCGACTTCAAGCTCTACTACAAAGCTGTCATCATTAAGACAGTATGGTACTGGCACAAAAACAGACACATAGATCAATGGAACAGAATAGAGAGCCCAGAAATAGACCCTCAACTCTATGGTCAACTAATCTTCGATAAAGCAGGAAAGAACATCCAATGGAAAAAAGACAGCCTCTTCAACAAATGGTGTTGGGAAAATTGGACAGCCATATGCAGAAAAATGAAATTGGACCATTTCCTTACACCACACATGAAAATAGACTCAAAATGGATGAAGGACCTCAACGTGAGAAAGGAATCCATCAAAATCCTTGAGGAGAACACAGGCAGCAACCTCTTCGACCTCAGCCGCAGCAACTTCTTCCTAGGAACAACGCCAAAGGCAAGGGAAGCAAGGGAAAAAA
>ML101077.1:19466-36051 GCA_003697995.1 Taxidea taxus jeffersonii
AAACTCAACACCCAAAGAACAAATAATCCAATCAAGAAATGGGCAGAAGACATGAACAGACATTTTTGCAAAGAAGACATCCAGATGGCCAACAGACACATGAAAACGTGCTCCACATCACTGGGTGTCAGGGAAATACAAATCAAAACCACAATGAGATACCACCTCACACCAGTCAGAATGGCTAAAATGAACAAGTCAGGAAATGACAGATGCTGGCGAGGATGTGGAGAAAGGGGAACCCTCCTACACTGTTGGTGGGAATGCAAGCTGGTGCAACCACTCTGGAAGACAGCATGGAGGTTCCTCAAAAAATTGAAAATAGAGCTACCTTATGACCCAGCAATTGCACTACTGGGTATTTACCCTAAAGATACAAACGTAGTGATCCAAAGGGGTACGTGTACCCGAATGTTTATAGCAACAATGTCCACAATAGCCAAGTTATGGAAAGAACCTAGATGTCCATCAACAGATGAATGGATAAAGAAGAGGTGGTATATATATACAATGGAATACTATGCAGCCATCAAAAGAAATGAAATCTTACCATTTGCGACGACATGGATGGAACTAGAGCGTATTATGCTTAGCGAAATAAGTCAACTGGAGAAAGACAACTATCACATGATCTCCCTGATATGAGGGAGTGGAGATGCAATGGGGGTGGGAGTTAAGGTGGTAGGAAAAGTAAAAATGAAACAAGATGGGATCGGGAGGGAGACAAACCAAAAGAGACTTTTAATGTCATAAAACAAACTGAGGGGGGTGGGGGAAGAGGGGTTGGGAGAGGGTGGTGGGGTTACATTATATGTTTAAATAAAGCTTAAATAAATTAAAAAAAAAAAGCAGCTGAGCACAGTTTCTACCCTCATGGAGCTTATGGTCTAGTAGAGGAGTATAACAGAGGAGTATAGAGGAGTATAAACAAGTTGTCTGTACTTCTAATGACTTGTGTCAAGTGCCTTACATAGGGTACCAAAGAGGGGTCAAGGAAGGAGATGGAATGGGGCATTCAGATGAATATCCTACTGAACATTCAGATCCTCATGCACAGCACTCCCCAACAAGCAGATGGAGGGACCCTTCCAGACTTGGCGGGGTCTCCATCTTAAGAGAACCCTCTGCCTCCAGGTAAGCTGTTAGCACAACCAGCCTTGGAGATTCTGACCCCTGTGGCTTCTCTTTTCCAGCTCTTTGTCTGACCTGCTGCGGTCTAAATTCCTCATCTGAGCTTTGTCCTTATAGTGTATTCTAGCTCTCTAGGTCTCTGACCCAGTTTCTTACTTGTTGGTTTCTTGGGCTGGCCCTGCTGTTCAGCTCTCATCCCCATCTCCTACCTCCTGCCCTAATTTCCTCACACCAAATACAAATTGTCCATCTGCTCTTTAAACATACTAAAATCCTTCCCCCAGAGCAAGCTTATTTTACTGTCCTCACCGACCACCAGGTCATACTCAGTACAGCTACCTGTGAAACCTAAAAGCAAAATGTCACCCCCAGGGAGATGGCAGTTGGACAAACAATCGTTACAAAAATTGGCCATTCAAGGCAACCTTTCCTCTTAGAGAACCCTATAGTGGACTTTCCAAGCTCAGTGTCCCCTCTCTGTCACCTGGCATACTGTGTGGCTTAGAATGAGCACATACGTGTTTGCAGAATAACCGAGAAGCAGCTCAGGGGATTCTCAATATGACTCACATCAACATGGTGCCCTACTGGACACTATGTACAATGATTCACAGTTAGCTCCAAGAATTTCGCAAGATGGAGAATATCAACAAAGACCTAAAGATATTCAAATCTACAACAGGAATAACTTTTCTTCTACAGATCTCAGATGAGTATATTTCATTTGTCTTCATAAAGACTACTCTGAGGAAAAGGAAAAGAGGTATTACTTAAATTTCCTTTTATGGATGGAGAAATTACACTTTTTAGTTAGTAACACATTCAGAATTTTCTAGGTATACATATAGTCTTACCTCTCTACTCCTTCCTCTAATTCATCTAAAACATGTTAGAAGTATATATCTCCAAAGTATGTTATAATTTTTCTTGGAGAAACTTCCGGACAAAATCAAAAGTTGAAATAAGAAGACTGACTTAAATTTTAGCAAAATGAGAGTGATTTTAACAGAGACTCTGTGCTTTTAGAGGATTAGGGACTAGAATGGCAAGTAATAGGAAATCATACCTAATCCTAACACCAAGAAAATATGTCGCCTATTTTTCTTTTCTTTAGCTTTTCATCACTTGCAAAAAAAGAGAACCCTTAGTGTAGCACGAATGCTTTAAATTTTGGATGAACATAAAATTGTTATAAAAGTGAACTAAATGATCAACTATTTATTCACCCAATGGAGAATGGACTACATGTGAGGCACTTTGCTAGGTACAAAGATGAACAGGGACAGCCCTATCCCTCAGGGAGTCTATAGTCAGTGGTACAAAGCCGAAACAAATCAATAATAATAAGCCAGGGAGGGGGCGCCTGGGTGGCTCAGTGGGTTAAAGCCGCTGCCTTCGACTCGGGTCATGATCCAAGGGTCGTGGGATCGAGCCCCGCATCGGGCTCTCTGCTCTGCGGACAGCCTGCTTCCTCCTCTCTCTCTCTCTGCCCCTCTGCCTACTTGTGATCTCTGTCTGTCAAATAAATAAATAAAATCTTAAATAATAATAATAATAATAAGCCAGGGAGGTAAAGACAGTGCTGTTCAGGACAGGACAAAACCCCTAAGGCTTCAGGAGGGTTTCCTGGAATAAGTGACACCCAAGATGAGAATGAAAGGTTACAGTGAAATTAACAAGCGAAGGAATCGGGGTAGAGATGTTTCAGGGCAGAGCAGACAAACAGGTAAACCTAAGAGGTAAGAAAAAGTGAGCTGAATGCAAGTCAGGGAATTATGCAAGGAACCACAGTTTATGCTTTGCTGGAGCATAAATTTCAGGGCAGAGAATATTAACAGATGACGCGGGAGAGGCAGGCAACGTCTAGAGACAGATGTCCTTTTGTGTAAATGAGGGAATGAGAGAGCTAGCTAGATTCATGTGCTTGGTAGATCTCTACCCCAGTTCCTAGTGCTGCCAAACAAACCACCATGGCACAGCTTCCAGGCCTGGGCCTTAAGAAAATGGCAGCCTCTATTCCTTGTCTCTCTTTTGGGACGTTGCTCTTGCCATCCAACTGCCATTCTGTGAGGAAGCACGCACAGCCCCATGAAGAAGCCATGTGCAGGTGTTGTTGCCGACAGCCCCAGGAGAAGTCCCCGCTAATAGCCGGCGTCAGACACCCGTTGTGTATGTGGATGAGTCTTCATTACATGGGTGGACTCCAGCCTGCAGCCACAGAGTCGCGGCTGGCCTTCGAGTGAGGCCAGCTGGGTGCCATATGCAGCACAGACAAGCTGTCCTTCCTCATGTCTGCCCAGACTAGTATTTTAAGTGAGGGAGTCTTGGAGTCATTGCTTATGCAGCAACAGATAACTGAAATGATCTCTCTAGCAGCTGGGTGGAGGACAAATCTGTAGGGGACCAGGGCAGAGAAAGGCTCTCGAGTCAGAAGTCTGCCACAGGAGGGCTGGTAGGACTTGATGGCAGTCCAAACCACAGTGACGGTAGCCAGTGTGCAGATGAGTGAAGAGGAACGTGTATCTAAAACTTAAAATGGGTGGGACACTGTGCCCTGTGGAAACAGGTGAAAAGGAGGGTAGTCAGAGAGGATTCTTGGACTCGAAGCTTGCATGCGGGGCTGCGTGGAGATAGTAGCACAGTGAAGACACAGAATGTGAAGGAAAAGGAGAGAAGACAATTAGTTCAGTTTTTGCTATGTTGAATTTAAGGAGCCCACAAAAGAAGTGAACTGGAAAAAAAAAAAAAAGAAGTGAACTGGAGAGCAAAGATTTGGGTATCGATGACAGCTGGTAGATAAAGATATGTCCTGGGACAGTAGGCAAAGTACAAGGACCAAAAACCTTGGGGAATCTAAGCCTTTGTCTCAGTGACATATCATAAAGTTGGCTTAACATTTTTCTTTAATTAACCTCTGCACAGACTTAGGTGCAGTGGAGACTGTCAGTTGCCTCTAATGACTATTCGCTCCTTCTTTCTGAGTAATAAAAACTTTGACTTTAGTTATGCTCCTTGCCACCCAGGTAAGACCATATTTGCTCATCTTCCTTGTAAGGTCTGGCAAGGTCATATGACCAAGTTTCAACCAGGGAGACATAAATGCAAGTGTTCTATGTAACTTCCGGAAAGTTTCTCAAAGACGGGAAGGCATGCCCTGCTTCAGCTCTTCCTCCATCATGATGCCTGGAACACTGATGTAATAGCTAGAGCTCTAGCAGCTTTCCAGGACCATGAAGAGAACATGCTATGGGAAGAAGGATGGAGAGCAAGATAAAGTCCATGCTTCTGATGACTCTGTTGAGATGCCAGCATGCCTATCTCTTTGGCATTTGAGAGACAAATATACTTCTATTTGGATTAAGTCATTATTAATTTCTGTTTGTGTGTTTATAAAATTTTGAACTTAATCCTATTGTTACAATAGGTAAGCCAGATAAAGTGTTCTAGCCTTTTCAGAGACTGGTTCTTATTAGATAACTGAATGATTTCAGCATGGCACCCTCAGCCCTGCAGCTCTGCACTCAAACTCCTTTATTAAATGCACAGCCTAGAAGGATCCTTTCAAGGTAATTAAGAAACTAGGTTCCATGAGGAATACTGTCTCAGTATTCAGCAACTCTGAGTCAAACTGCAATTACAATGCCCGTAAGTTTTAAAGTGTCTATCATAGCTGGGTGAATTAAAAAAACTACAAGATATATTGTTTTGCCACATTTAAATCAATGTAGAAATTAGTATCTTAACCCTAACTAAATATGACTCTATATAACACAGAACTTACCTGAGCTAAAAGAGCCGCCATTTCTAATGCCAGGTCCTTGTTCAGAGGAAAAAGTCCATTTATTATTTGATCATTTGTCTGATACATTAACAGCAACTTTTCTCTATCAGTCTCTCCACGAGCTTGCACTGAGAAATACAGTCTAAGAAAAGAGAAAAATTTTTCATTAAACGGTATTCTTACAAAGGAAGAAAGTCAAGATGAATCCAGAGGACTCATAAGGGGTTATTCTAACGTAGTTCCCCAAGTGATACAAACTTAGACCATTACTATTTGTCAGTAATCTCTGTGTCTGTTTCATGTAACATTTTCAGCAGAGGAAAAGCTGCTTTGAGGTTGAGGAATGTTTCTATGCTATTTTTTTATGCCCTAACACACCAAATCATTAGATGCTCCTCGCCATACTTTAATATCGGCAGGACAACAGAGTGGCAGGAAAAGAGAGGTTTAGATCCAGGATGTGCTAGGTGTGTGCCCAATTGGCTATAAGTGGATTTTCAGCCCTATACGCCTATAAAAGGGATTTTTCTCCCTATACGCCTGTGGGAGAGGGCACAATGGCATCAGTTATAACATCTTTTGCACTAATTATTTCCATTGACAGGGACTGAAAGGGCAGCAAGTCAGAATCTCAGGGAAGCATGGTGAGTGTACTCTGAAAAGCCCTTCCTTCTCATGATTCTGATAATTCTTCTCACCTACCACACTTTGGAATCACTGGCCAGGCAGTCATTCAGCGTGGTCTCTGGAAAAAACAAATCCTAAGCCCTCCTCATCTGTGACTCTGTGATGACAGATTGTTAACTCATAGAAGACAATGGCTGGCAATAGAAACAGATTCTAAATTCAATGCGATCATCAAAGTGATATAAAACCAAGAGAATAAAGTTTAAGATGAAAGCCCTCTCTGTTTGGCATAGTTTATATCTCCACTTGAAGTTAAGAACTGTCTTACATCAGCCACAGCAACTTCTTTCAAGACAAGTCTCCAAAGGCAAAGGAAACAAAAGCGAAAATGAACTTTTGGAACTTCATCAAGATAAAAAGCTTCTGCACAGCAAAGGAAACAGTCAACAAAACAAAGAGGCAACCCATGGAATGGGAGAAGTATTTGCAAATGACACTACAGACAAAGGGCTGATATCCAAGATCTATAAAGAATTCTCAAACCCAATACCCCAAAACCAGATGATCATATCAAAAGATGGGCAGAAGACATGAACAAACACTTCTCAAAAAAAGACATACAAATGGCTAACAGGCATGTGAAAAAATGTTCATCATCATTAGCCATCAGGGAAATTCAAGTCAAAACCACATTGAGACCACCTTACACCAGTTAGAATGGCCAAAATTAACAGGATAGGGAACAACAAGTGTTAGGGAGGATGTGGAGAAAGGGGAACCCTCTTACACTGTTGGTGGGAATGCAAGTTGGTGCAGCCATTTTGGAAAACGGTGTGGAGATTCCTCAAAAATGTAAAAATAGAGCTATCCTATGACCCTGCAATTGCATTACTGGGTATTTACCCCAAAGATACAGAGGTAGTGAAAAGAAGGACCATCTGTATCCCAATGTTCATAGCAGCAATGGCCACAGTCGCCAAACTGTGGAAAGAGCCAAGATGCCCTTCAACAGATGAATGGATAAAGAAAATATGGTCCATATATACTATGGAGTATTATGTCTCCATCAGAAAGGATGAATAACCAACTTTTGTATCAACATGGACGGGACTGGAGTCAAGCAGAGAAAGTCAATTATCATATGGTTTCACTTACTTGTGGAGCATAAGGAATGACATGGAGGACATTAGCAGAAGGAAAGGAAAAGTGAATTGGGGTAAATCGGAGGGGGAGACAAAGCATGAGAGGCTGTGGACTCCAAGAAACAAACTGAGGGTTTTGGAGGGGAGGGGGTGAGAGGATGGGTGAGCCTGATGGTGGGTATTAAGGAGGGCATGTATTGCATGGAGCACTGGGTGTGGTACATAAACAATGAATCTTGGAACACTGAAAAAAATAAAATTAAGATGTTAAAACAAAATAAAGACACACACACACACAGAAGAATTATGTCTTACTCATCACTTGGGTTTCACTAAGGCTCTTAATGAAAATTTGAATTGATACTAGAGCTAGGAGGGGAGAAAGAACCAAATGTGCAAATGGCTACAGACAAGAAGAGTTAAAGTGCATTTCCTATTCTTTCTGGCATGCCCAAAAGATGGAATCTGGGAAGGGGAAATGAAGCTCTATAGGAAAAAAGTAAAAAAACAATCCCAGATATGCCTATAGGAAGACCACATGAAGAGGGACTTGGACAGAATGTGAAGAGGACCCAGAGAGTCACAAAAATGATCAAGAGTCAGAAACTCAAATCCACGGTCTTGAACAGACAAGGTGCCAGCAGAATGTGATGTGAGTATCTCCAATATGACCAGCTTCCAGGCATCCTCAGTCCTAAAGGGGCCTGCAGCAGAGGAAGTGGGCTTCTGTCCTGCAAGCAGGGCCCAGGTCAGACAGCAGGGGTACTTGCAAATGTCCACCTCCTCATTTGACACCAGGAAGTGGAATGCTGTGGGATGGAAATGTCATCACTATGAGGCCCAGTTCTGCTACCTCGACGCGGAAGGGCTCTCAGCACTGCTGACAGACCCTTTGTTTGCTTCCAACTGGCTCCGTATTTCATTCCTAGGAGCATGTATTTCCTGCTGTCATCTTTCTCCTCCTCTTGTTCACTTACTTCCTTCATTCCCCATTTACCTTCCCTTCCCTCTTCTGTCCGCCATGGTCCACTGATGACACTACTGAACTATAGTCGTGATCCCCCTTGCCTGCTGCCTCTACGGCAACCGCCTCAAGTCATCTGCTGAGAAGACACCACTCTGCAAAGCCTTCTTCCATATTCCCACAACGTCTTGCACATACATGCACACGTTATATTCATAGTAAGAGCCAATATGAACAGGAATTTACTGTGTGGCTGGCTCCAATCTGGATTTACATTTGCCATACTTAGTCCTTCAAAAACCCCAGAGGTAGATCCTATTTGCATTTCCAATTCATGTAGAAGGTATCTGAGGCACAGAGATGGTAAGTGACTAGCTCAAGGCCACACAGTGAGTGGGACAGCCAGGACTGTAACCCAGGTGGTGTCTCTCCAGAGCCCCTGTTCTTCACTACTCTGTTCTACTGTTCCTGTTACAGGATTGATTACATTGCTAAGATTTCATGTCTGTCTATCTCTCCCTGTAAACTGTAAGATTCTGAAGAGTAGGGGAGTTCTTTTCACCTTTGAGTCCCCAGGGCTTTGACAAGGCCTGGACCTGGTGCACAGTGAACAGATCTTTGTGACATGAGTGGGTAAATGAATGGGTAGTCAGAATCACTAAATACAGGAATTATTTGCCAAAAAAGCCTGAAGAGTTCCCTTCTGTTGCCTTGGGTAAGTGACCTAGCACTCTAAAGCTTCACTTTCCTCATCTGTTAAAATGGGGATAATTTGAATACCTGTCTCACTGGGGTGCTTGCTGGGATTAAATCACAAGATGCATACAAGCTGCTCAGACCAGGGCCTAGAGTGTGGTAAGTGGTCAATAAATGCTGGCTATTATTGTTATTGTTAGTATTATTATTAGGGTTTTCTTCTCTAGTGGTCTTTGGAATCACAAGACTCTCTTCATTATGGATTTTTTTTTTTAACAGTACCAGTGACCTTTATTGTTTGTAATGGGAATTAGAAGAAGAGGGGACATGACAGCTCCAGCTTCGGGGGGCAGCTCCAAAGACCTACTCTGTCTCCGTCTACCAAAAAGCCATTCTGGAAACTTTTTTAGTGTGAACACACCTGGAAGAAATGGGATAAACCAGATGACCCGTCAAGATGCCTCTTGGCTTAGGAGTCAATGGGTACAGGTGCTAAAGATGGCAGAGATGGGAATGTTCATCTGTGCTCCAGAAAAATAACAGTCACAAAGGACTACTGAAAATAACTTCTATTTCACAGAGTGTGGGAGGTAGAAAGAGTGGTCTTCTTCAGGGAAAAACCCTTGCCAGTTTTGTTTTGTGAAAAACGTGTCTTGACTTTGGCGGTTTCAAACACACGCTAAGAAACCAAACTGAATAAGCAGCTTAAACATAAACAGAATTTAAACATTAGTTTCCAAGTGGCTGCCTATGAGAACAAGTTCAAGTGCTATTAACTGGAAATTTAACCTCTAAATCTAAATAATTAAAATTCTATTACCTTACTAAATATTAAATACAAATTCCGTGATAGAGAGCTGGTGTCCAGTTTCACTTATTACAGTGCTGCTCGACAATGGAGAATCAAGTCCTTGGCCACATGATAGATCACAGCCCATTCCCCTCCTCACTGTGTCACTGGAAATCAGGACTCATTGTCTAAGCTATCTATACATATGTGCAAAGTGTGACCATATTTAGAAACATAGTACCCTCTCAGAGCTGTGGCTACCCAGCCATTTCAAACCTCTGTTAAAAATTAAACTTTTTGGTTGAGTTGCTTTTTTTCCTAATGTCAAAGATATTGTCATGGGGCGCTTTTTTTTTTTTTTTTTGACAAGGCAATCTTTATTATGTGTTATTCAAAACTCTTTGTCCTTTCTAATTGCATTTGCTAGACTTGGAGTATTATTCTTATCTGTGTTTCAGACTACTTTTTTCCATTTCATCCAAATTTGATTTGGGTTCCCACCACAGCCATCACAGACAGAATTAGCATGTATTAAGCATTCGTAAATTATGATCAAGAGTTGTCTTAGACATGGAAATAATTCCATTTAGTTCCAACAAAACTTCAAATTCCTGAACCTCTCTCCATATAGAGAGAGGTTCTATCTCTATAGAGATAGCAGGTCAGTCAGGTCCAAGAGTTGGCTTTCTTCCATGAAAGGTAAGATTGAGAGGCAGGGCAGCAACAGGGACCTCCAGATCAGTGCTTCTCAGAACTCAGCACACGTAAGAATCGCCTGGAAAATTGTTAAAACGCAGACTCCTTATGCCCAGAGATTCTGTTGGACTCAGCAGGTCTGAATTGGGCCTAATAATTTGCATTTCTTTTTTTTTAAGATTTATTTATTTATTTATTTGAGAGAGAGCGAGAGGGAGAGCAGGGAAGGAGCAGAGAGAGAGGGACAAGCGGACTCCACGCTGAGTGCAGAGCCCCATGCCGGGCTTGATCCCAGGACTCTGAGATCAGGACCTGAGCCAAAAATCAAGAGTCAGACGCTTAACCCACTGAGCCACCCAGGAGCCTCTAATTCACACTTCTAACATCTTTCTACAGAACCCTGAAACTGCAGGTCCAGGCCCGCACTTTGCAAACAGCTCCAGCAATCACAGAACAAAATCTTCTGGAAGGTCCAAGTCTTCCAGCCTGCTGTCCCTGCCCATCACCAAAGGGGCACAGATAAAGGCTACCATCAGTGGATGCAGGTTCCTCCAGGTGGAGAGCCTACTAGATTTCCATTATCTAAGTCATCCTGCTTATCTCCAGGAAGCATGATTTAAAAAACCTTAGATACCAAAGCTTAACCATCACCTTCTTGTTACTCAGAATCCCTGCAAATCACCACAGTTCATGAGCCCCTGTATAGAGAAGCTCCAATGGCTCATGACCACCATTTATTCAGATCAAAGGAAACCGTTCAAACAGTGGGTGGCCTTTAATGGCTGTCTGTCTGAGAGGAGGCCACAATATGAATGCACCATATTTGTTTAACCATTCCCTTACTAATAAACACGTGGAGTCCCTCCCAACACTTACTTTTCACTGTTATAAAATACATGGCAAAGAAGATACTGGGATGTACTATAATACTCTCATTCACATATGTGGGTATTTCTGTGGGACAGATCATTAGAAAAAGAAATCCCCAACTGGATCAAGGCTATCATATTCCTTACGTTATGCAGTGTCTTTACTTCTTACACTCCAGTTTTAGGCCTTAAGAACATCTTCCAAAAGTTGACCTCTGAAAGAAGTAACTCTTAAATCAGTGATTCCATCACTAATTCTCTGTCTGATATCTTAGATTTCTTATTTCATGGGGTACAAGATCCACATAAAATCAACAAAATACCCCCCCTTTTTTTTTGAACAGTTAATGTCACCTGGTCAGTGAACACTTTTTACTAAGTACCACCTTCTGCTAATACATGGAAGAAAAGAAGATATTTGGAAAAACAGAAACAAAGAAAATCTGGTTTCTGATCATATGCCAAAGTGTATTAAAAATGTATCTCTTGGGAAGATATGTGCTCCAGGCTCATCAGATTTTTCCGAGTTCCTGAAATCCTCTAAGCAACTTCCCTCTACAGGCTCTGGAATGCCCTTTTCTATTCATTTCCACGGTCCAATTTCAGTCACTTTCTTACCTCAAAAAGGCTCGTGATGCTCTAGCCTAGGTCAGGCTTTTCCCTACATGCTCTTCTAGAACCAAACTCTTTTCTTCCAGAGAACTTAATGTGTATTATGTGTTCATTAGAATTACTAGCCTGTAAATTCAAAAGTTCAGGGACTGTGTCTGTGTCTGCTTTTGTTACCATTTTATCCAGAGCATCTAGCTGAGTGCCTGGCTCACAGCTGAAGTTCAATAATTACAGAGAGAAAAAGAGAGAATATGAAGGAATGAGAATAAATGAATATGAATACGTGACTTCTAAAGGACTTGAATTATTTCCTTTCTTTTTTTAAGTTTGGTTTATTTTATTATTTTTTAAAGAACTTATTTATTTATTTGACAGAGAGAGAGAGAGAGAGAGAGCGAGAGCGCACAAGCACGGGAAGTGGCAGGCAGAGGGAGAGGGAGAAGCAGGCTCCCCATGGAGCAGGGACCCTGGGATCATGACCTGAGCGTAAGGCACATGCTTAACTGACTGAGCCACCCAGGCGCCCAGGTTTTGTTTATTTAAGTAATCTCTGTGCCCAACATGGGGCTCAAACTCATGACCCGGAGATCAAGAGCCACTTGCTCTTCTGAGCCAGACAGGTGCCCCCAGAAATATTTCTTCCTCCTACAGATCCTCAGTAGGGTATTTGAGTATTTAGTCTTTTTTTTTTTAATTTTTAAAAAGATTTTATTTATTTATTTGACAGGGAGAGAGAGAAAGATCACAAGTAGGCAGAGAGGCAGGCAGAGAGAGTGAGGGGGAAGCAGACTCCTTGCTGAACAGAGAGCCTGATGTGGGGCTTGATCCCAGGACCCTGAGATCATGACCTGAGCTGAAGGCAGAGGCTTTAACCCACTGAGCCACCCAGGTGCCTCTGAGTATTTAGTCTTTATGAAAAATGTAATGCGAAAGAAATTTTTGAAAGTGAAAAAAATTCACCTTAAGAGAGCAGCTATTCTTATACCTTTTTCCTAATCTTTGTCCAAATCCGTATTTTTATAAAATATATCCATTCATGACTTGAAGAGACTAGAACTAGAACCAAATTTTATGTGACAGTTTCTTCTTAGAGAAGTAAGAAGTTTCTTTTATAGAAGAACAAACACACAAATAAATGCTGTTAACTGGCAAGGTTATTCAATAGGAAACCACTGGCACATGGTTGGAGCATAACAGTACACCCGCTCTTTGCTGTTTGGATACAGCATTACACACCTGGTTTTTTTTTTTAGATTTTACTTATTTCTTTGATAGATCACAAGTAGGCAGAGAGGCAGGCAGAGAGAAGGGGGGAAGCAGGCTCCCTGCAGAGCAGAGAGCCTGATGTGGGGCTCCATCCCAGGACCCTCAGATCATGACCTGAGCCAAAGGCAGAGGCTTTAACCCACTGAGCCACCCCAGGCACCCCTACACACCTGTTTTTATAAGTTAGTCGAACAGTTCTCGTACCTTCCCATTTCCCAGGCTGCTGTTCTTTGGAGGCCTGCTCCCATTTAGAAATAATGTCACATATCTAGAATACAAGTGGAAAATGGAGACTTAGAGCAATTCTCAAATCAGCATTTTTTTGAAGACAAGCATGTCTGCACACTGAAAAATTTCCAATTAGCATGGTCAAACCAAACAGACTGAAGCCTTTTGTTTTAAGCTTCTGTGCACTCCTGGTTTTAGACTTAATTATAAATTGCTCTTTGGTCCACTTATCCTCTTGGACACCCATTAACTTTGGACTGTGGCCATGAATTTTTTACTCAAAAAGGAATCTTAATGAAAGCCTGCATGAGACTGGAAACAAGACCATTCCAGGAATTTTTTTCATAATTTAGTCACTGAAGAAGCAATATTTCCACCTTCTGAGTTTCTAAAGACTGGAATTACTAAGTTACCTGGATAACTGAAGTTATCTCAAAAAACCTGAAATATAATTTTAAGGTTCTTTGATTGGGAAAGAAAAATAATCTTCAGGTATCAAATAAATGCTTGTTTTTTTAACAGGTCATCTAGAGAATTATAGATAAAAGCTTTCAAAAATATGTGGTAAGCAGTTATTCAGCAAAACCCCCAGCATATACTCAGCTCAAGTCAACCAAAAAGACCAGCTTATTTCTTGACTAATTATTAACAATAGTGCTCTAGGAATGTGTGTCTCAAAAATTTACATTTTAATGTGCTGAACTGAATAGGATACACCTGGCACTGGGGAGAAAAAGACACTCCCTTATCTAGATTTCTCAAAATGCAGCCACATTTGCAGGGGGGCAGGTGGGGGAGGGAGGTGGGGAGCACACCCAGGAACCAACACTCTTACCAAGCTTCAACAGTGTTCTGTGTAACCCCTTCCAGCCCCAGCAGCCTGATCGGCAAGTGAAGTTGGGCTTTGGTAGTTCGACGTAAAGTACTGACAATTCATGTCCTCTAAACCTGTGGATCTATTACTTCTGATCATATTTCTTCTCCTATTCTGCCTCAATTCCTTCATCTTCAAATCACAGAAATACCTTCACCTCACTACAAGGATCTTATTCCCAAGAGCAATCAAGGACCATATCGCGTAAGGAAAGGGCCCAGACCCAGTTCTAGTTGTGTGATCGGGTGTAAACAAGGCTATTGCTTCCTCATTTGCAAATAAGAGGGCTATTCCTGTAAGCTTCCTATGGTTCTGTATCCTATATTTCTCTTGCCATTGCTCAATGGAAACTTTATTAAAGTCATTTTACCATGACCTAGAAAAGATTTTTTAAAAAATCTACACTTGATCTCAGCCAAAAGGCTGAGAAGCGATGATTTTTTAAAAAAATCTTCCAGTTGTCCACCTTTGTTCATAATTTTCCTTGTGTTTGCAATTCCCTCTTTATTTCCACAGGCCCATTTTCCACCCATCCTTCGAAGTCCAGTTCAGCTCCTCCCTATTTTCCAGCACTGAACTTAATCTCTCCGTCTGTGGAACATTCACAGGACTCTGAAATCATTTATCACTTTCAATTCTGGCTTAAGTTTTTCAGCGTATATGGCTGCTCTTCCCCAAAGAAAATTGTAAGTTCACTGTGGACAGGGACTACTTCTGGTCCTTCTTTGCATTCCCCACAAGATCCAGCCCAGCTCCTACGACGAGTAAATAAATATTGCCTAGTAAATGCATACAATAAAAACGATTATATTAGAGTTTCCGTACCTCTTCTATTATTACCCTACTAGTTAGAGTAGTATTCCTACTCTTTATCTCTCTCCTGTCTTAACACAGAGCATGTGCGTGTGCAGATTGTGTTTAAGAACTCTATGTTTTTAGCAATTATTTTTTATTGTGCAGATTAGGTAACTTAAAATTTTTGAAACCTGAACTAATTTTTTGCAAATAGCAAAAGGTAGCTTCTTTGCTGTTTGCTGGGTCTGCTTTCTTAAAAGGAGTTGGCTTCACCTTAATGTTTCCTTGAAGACAATGCTCTAAATCCCTGCCAGAAGGATCGTCCGTGAATAATGCAAAGCCAGACTGTGTTGGCTTCCTCATTCCTGTGTCCTGGTTCAAAGTGTTCAAAAATTCTTCCACTGTGGTAGATGCATCAAATCCAACTACCTAAGCAGAAATAACAAAGTTGTTTTCTTAATTAAAAACTACATACATTTCAAACTTAAATTTCAAGAAGGATTTCGGGGGGGAAACAGGGCACATTTGATACATGATTAATGATAACATGTATTTATCTAGGTGCTTTAACTTCTCCCATACCAAAGCTCCACTGGAGAAAATTACTGTCACCTTAATTGCTAGGTTGATGTAAGAATTCAGAAATCTTGGCTTCAGCCAACAGACATGAATTAAAAAAACCAAGATCACTTGACAGCCATAAACATCTTGCAGAGATATCATGCCTACCCATTAAAAGCAAAGCAAGAACTACAGTACAATATGCAATCTTTAAGCTAAAGGAAAAAAGTAAACAAGAAATACACTTAAACAGTCATGATGATGTAAAGTAGAGCATAGGGAATAGAGTCAATAATCTTGTAATCACTTTGTATGGTGACAAATGGTACCCAGACTTATCTTTGTGATCATTTCATAATGTATATAAATGTAGGATCACCGTGTTGTACACCGGAAAGTAGTGTAACATTGTGTGTCAACACTTCAATTTCAAACGAATAAGTAAATAAAAATAAATGTTTGTTTCTTTAATATGCAGTTACATATCTGAACTCTATTGTAAAAAGCTATGGCTGGAAAGATTAGCTGCCAGCTTTGGGACATATTTGCTTCAGTTAAAAAGTGAACATCTAGGGGCACCTGGGTGGCTCAGTCAAGTGTCTGCCTTCAGCTCAGGTCATGATCTTGGGGTCCTGGGACTGAGCCCCTCGTCAGGCTCCCTGTTCTTCCTCACCTTCTACCCTTCCCCTTGATCATGCTCTCTTTCTCTCTCTCAAATAAGTTAATAAAATCTATAAAAAAATAAGTGAACACTTAGATCTGAGAGCTGGAAGGCCTGGAGGAGTTTTCCTGGATAATTCCTGAGATTTGGAGACTTTGAAAAAAACTAAACCTGTACACACCCACTGTTAGTATTTATTTTCTCACCTAGCAAGTGCACTGGTTGGGAAAGGCCTCAACTAAAGTATTTTTTATTTTCTCTGTCAGAATTATAAGAGCCGTAAAAGTCCCTTATTTGCTCAATTTGGATTTCAGTGTGACTCCTTCTTAGCAAAACTGTTTCAAAACTCAGCTGTTCTGTTAGAAGTCTTGATATATTTGCACATTTATGATCACTGTCAGTTGCTAATAAAGGCAGGTAGACAGTCTCATGTCCCTATTCCATAGAGGCTACATGTAGGATTCAAGGTGAAGCAAGCATGCTTTCATCAGGACAGAAAGTGTAACCCACCTGATATATCCCATTCATGAAATGCACGGGGATACTGAAGGGCAAAGAATGATGGTAAGGGTTTCGAAGAAGGGTTGAAAGAATTTCCATTCTTGAGGGTCTTGCTTCTCGATCTCCGTTTTGTTGTGTTCTTTCTACACATCGCTGGCAATAAATGGCATATTTCCCAAATTCTGTCCTATAACACACAACTTAAGATAAAGCCTAGGAATAAATTTAAGACACCTAATACATTAGGTTGGTGTACATTACTATGTCTTATGCTAATTTTGACAGTAATTCTTCTTTTTGAATAATAGTAAACTGCTACACCTTTTCTCAAATCCTAGTTTCTTTACTTTTGCACCTGACTGAAGCAAACTTCTCTACAAAGTATTCTTCC
>RCUC01127815.1:0-19696 GCA_003697995.1 Taxidea taxus jeffersonii
AAAAAAAAAAAAAGAAGAAGTCAATGTAGAATTCCCAGCACAAGACCAATAGAATGTCACTTGACCAAAACAACCCTGTAGCAATCCATTTAATTTTTGTTTGCCTTTTTTACAAATGGCACAATATTTAGATTAATCAGACTATGGTCTAGTTCTTTGGATCCTTCATCTAAATACGGATTTTTAAATTTATGTAGATGATCTCCACATTGAAAATAAAAGTTATTTATGTATAAAATAATTAATTAATTTGGTTGCTAGCCATTACATTTTGAAATTCCTAGGTATAGCTTATCCAAAAGAAAAAGAAAAAAAATGGTATGTAACTTTTGGAAATTGGATCAGTGACTTTCATTTTGGGAGCAAATTGAAGTGTTATGCGTATCAAATCTTTTGTAGACTCTCTACACGGAAAATATGTCAAAGCAACATAATCATACTTGAGAGTTAATTTTATTACCTATCACTTGTTTAGAGTCATTCATTTAGAAAAATGAGACTGGTTTGGATGATAGAAAAGTTGAAAACTAGGGCTTATAAATAAGAGATGTTAGTGTTAGAGGAGCCTGGGTGGCTCAGTGAGTTAAGCGTCTGCCTTCAGCTCAGGTCCTGATCCTGGAGTCATGGGGTTGAGTCCCATGTCAGGCTCCCTGCTCAGCAGGGAGTCGGCTTCTCCCTCTATCCCTTCCCATGCTTGTGCTCTGTCTCTCTCTCAAATAAATAAATATTTTATTTAAAAAGAAGAGAGGGACACCTGGGTGGCTCAGTTGGTTAAGCGGCTGCCTTCGGCTCAGGTCATGATCCCAGCGTCCTGGGATCGAGTCCCACATCGGGCTCCTTGCTCGGCAGGGAGCCTGCTTCTCCCTCTGCCTCTGCCTGCCGCTCTGTCTGCCTGTGCGCTCTCTCTCTTCTCTCTAACTAATAAATAAATAAAATCCTTAAAAAAAAAATTTTTTTAAAGAGGAGATATTAGTGTGATATTAACTTCAGTCTCCAAAGTATGCTTTTGTTTTGTTTTGTGTTTTAAAAAATTGAAAAAAAATATTGATTACAAAATAACATGTACTAACTGTTTCAAGACCACACTTAGCAAACTCAGAATATTCTTCAATTCAATAAACTAAATTCAATTAAACATTCAATAGGAATGATTGAAGCAGCTTTATCTTGAGCTTTCTATAAAAGTTAATTGGATAATACGGTGAATTAATTGTTGCCCGTGTGTTAACTTGGTATAAAACATGTTTGATATTTCATTTTTATTTTAGTCTTAAAAATTATTTAAAATATAATACAAATGAAATTAAGAGCAACACTTATTGATTCTCTAGAGCCCCTAGTTTCAGCAGCATATAACTGAAAATCTACTCTGCCACGTCAGGTGTATGGGAAGTATTCAAGTTGTATTCCATTTGGGAAGGTGTTGGAACGGCACACTTTTAGATTCTGCACGGGTCCCCAGTTCTCTTCAGTCATGACTCTGTTCTGATGCTCACTCAGATTCCTCATCTACATTACTTCTTCACTTCCTGTACACCACTAATTTTACTTGTGTTGGAGTAAGATAAAGAAGATGTGGTATATATCTATATATACACACACACACACACATTGGAATACTATGCAGCCATCAAAAGAAATGAAATCTTGCCATTTGCAATGATGTGGATGGAACTAGAGGGTATTATGCTCAGTGAAATAAGTCGGTCAGAGAAAGGCAATTATCTTATGATCTCCCTGATATGAGGAATTTGAGAGGCAGGGCAGGCGTTTGGGGGGTAGGGAAGGAAAAATGAAACAAGATGGGGTCGGGAGAGAGACAAACCATAAGAGACTCTTAATCTCACAAAACAAACAGGGTTGCTGGTGGGGGAGGGGTGTGTGGAGAGGGTGGTTGGGTTACGGACATTGGAGAGGGTAGGTGCTATGGTGGTGAGTTCTGTGAAGTGTGTAAGCCTGATGATTCATAGACCTGTACCCCTGGGGCAAATAATACATTATATGCTAATTTAAAAAAAAAGTAAAATGCTGTAATGGGAAAAGGAAAAGAAAAATAGTAAACAATATTAAAAAATATTAAAAGACAAAGTAGGAAGTGAAACTGGGCACTGGGTAAGGGAGGGGGGGACAGGATATATCCTGGGTTGTTGATTTAGGGGGAAAAAATCCAGTATCAGAAGACTATACTCGGGACTCATCTCTCTTCCCTAATTGTTTCTCTCATCAACTAAAGATGACATATTTTCCTGTTAATAAGTGTTTGTTATAGATTCATGATTGAAAACCATTACATTTGTAGCTTTGGTCATTGTATGGAAAGTCCATAGGATAAGAAGTAATACAACTGTGGCAGTGCCCCCAGGGAAATAATTATGTTCTAGTTTTGCCATACAACACAACCTTAACACAACTCCTTTCAGTACTATGTCTCACTGGGTGTTGGTAAGGCGCGTGATCCATACCCACTTTTCCGAAATGGGTGAATAGCTTTAGGCAGTTGTCAGAGTTTCTCCAGTCTAAATATGAATCTCTGACAAGTTACCCTTTTGAGAAGAGTATATTATAATAGCAAATCCTTAAATTATGGGTTCAGATTTTTCAAGAGGTTTGAGCATGATATTTGGGGTTTTCAAAATGACTGCATTGTCCTTTTCCATATTCGGTTCAGTTCTTTGGCCTGAGTTAGAGATACGGTGGTAAAAAGTATGGGGGGTCAGACCATCCAGCTTTCACTTGACTACTGTTTGAGGATGCATTCTTATAATTTCATTAGAGTACAGTCTAGATGGATAGATGTTGCATTTTGTCTGCAATATGTGTGAAGTTGGAAGTGTAGTGACAAAGGGAAAGCGAATTCAGTCCATATGCAAGTAACAAAGATACTTAAAGGAAATAATCTCTTCTAGATCTATTGATGTGTAACAAAATCCATATTTATTGCTATAAGGTAACAACTTTTATTCTTATGTTGACAGTTTCTATGGATAAGGAAATCAGACAGTACCAGAGGTCATAGCCTATCTCTGCTTCATGCTTCTGGAGCCCCATAAGGGAAGATATAAAAGGCTTGAAGTTTTCTAACTGGTTGGCTGCCAAAATCATCCAAGGGCTTCTTCACTGATATATCTTGGTTGAGGCTGATACATCTTGAAGGTTGCAGTCAGCTGGGCCTATCAGTAAATGACTATGCGTGGCCTCTCCATGTGACCTGAGCTTTGTTACAACCTGGCAGTCCTTGGATTTACATGGTGGCTCAAATCTCAGTGAGTAGAGTGTTGCATAGTCTTCTGAGTCCTACGCTTGCCAAATCTGAGTGTTACTTCTGTGTGCCCTATTGCACAAAACAACCACAAAGCTGTCAGATCCAAGAGTGGACAGTAGAGAGATCACTTTATTTTATTGCAGAACTGTTACAGAGTTCATGTCAAAGCTGTCATCAAATCTCAAAAAAAAAAAAAAATGCTGTCTTTATGACTTAAAACTATAGTAATCTATAGTTAATTTTTTGGGGGGGCTGGTAAGTCAGTGTTTTCCTTTCTTCCAAAAAATACCTCACAATGCAGGAGCATCTTGAGCATTTTTAATGATACTAAGACATTTTTTTTTTTTTCCCCTATCACAAGCCAACAAGAATCTTAACAGGCAGGGAGGAGGTTTGGGATGATTGTTACATCAAAAATAGAGGACTGGCAGTATAATTTATAATATTAAGCTGCATGATAGCATTTGATGCTTACTTGACAAGCTTTATCTACTATAATATCTACACAATTCTCTTTTCTTAAGATTGATTGATTTATTTTAGAAAGAGAGAGTGTATGATTGGGAGGAGGGACAGAGGGGCCAGCAGAGAGAGAGAGAAAGAATCTTGAACAAACTCCCCACTGAGTACCAAACCCATTGTGGTGCTTGATGCCAGGACCCTGAAATCAGGACTTGAGCCAAAATTGAGTCAGATACTTAACCAACTAAGCCACCCATGTGCCTCTCCACACAATTCTTTACTTTAAAAAAAAAAATTGTTTCTGTATTAAACATTTGTGAACATTTTGATCATTTTTTAAAGCACCATTTTGTAGTAATTTCAGGCTCATTTAACCATATCACAACCTGACGGAGAGAAGTATTAATACTGCTTCCGTTGACCGAGCAAAAGCAGAATATACATGAAACAGGAACAGAACAAGAAATGATTTTTGTTTATATTCCTGTGTTAAAGTATTTTCATTAGTAGTTGTGTTAGAGGGATGGGATTAGTTACTCTGAATAAAAAACAAACACTCTCCTTGCAAACTGAGATTAGTTGGACAATACACTGAGAGAGAAAAAGTTTGCCTGTGAAGCTGTTAATTCAGGAATACTCCCCATCTTCAATTCTGATGTTAATATTATCCTCCTTCCTTAACAAAAGCCAGAGATAAATGTGAGAGACCTTTACACTGGCCACTGGTTTTCTCTCTCTTTTTTTTTTCTTTTTTTTTAAGATTTTATTTATTTATTTGACAGACAGAGATCACAAGTAGGCAGAGAAGCAGGCAGAGAGAGAGGGGGAAGCAGGCTCCCTGAAGAGCAGAGAGTCCAATGTGGGGCTCAATCCCAGGACCCTGAGATCATGACCTGAGCCGAAGGCAGAGGCTTAACCCAAAGAGCCACCTAAGCACCCCAGTTTTAAATATTCTTGATGGCTTTGAAGAGCCTTATTTAAGTTCCTGGTTAGCTTTCTATAAAAGACCAACCATAAAGACTTTCATTGGCAACCCTGTTGGAGCTCCTGTCACTCTTGAGAGCTTTTTCTGTATCTTCACTTAATAAATTTCTATTGCTTTATTATAAATAAATAAATCTTAAAAATAAAGAGCCTTACTTTTTACAGGCTTCATTTATTGCTATTAATTGTATTAACAAAACAAAGGAATTTTTTGAAAATTTCTTTCTTCATACTTTATTACCAGTATACTCTTTAAAATTTTTCTTCCCCATTATAAATCATATAGATTTAATTATGTTATGACTGAGGTTGCGTATCTTTTCATAAGGCTTTGCATTTCTTTTGTGGTGAAATCTTTATATTCTTTGCACAGTTGTATACTGAGTTTTGCATTACTCTTTTCAGGAATTTTATACTTTTCAAGATAATTTGTCACTGAGATGAGTTACAAAGTTTCTATAGTTTGTCTTTGACTTAGACTATGTTGTCATTTATGTGTATTTTTTATTTATAAAGTCAGTACTTTCGTTTGTGTTTTCTAGTTTATAATTATACTGTTCTTTGTGACTTAAAGACACATAAGTTTTTCCTATTGTTTGTTTTTGGTTTTGTTTTTTAGAGAGAGAGTGTGTGCATAAGCCTGGGGTGGGCAGGCAGGGGCAGAAGGAGAGAAAGAACCTCATGCAGGCTCCAAACTGAGTGCAGAGCCCGACTTAGGGCTGGATCCCATGACCTGAGATCATAACCAAAGCCAAAATCAAGAGTCAGACACTTAACCCATTGTGCCACCCAGAGGCCCTTCCTATTGGTTTTTCAAGTGCATTATTCATGTACATCTAAATTTTTGTGCTTTCTAAAATTTACTCTTGTATCATGTTTGAAGTAGTAATCCAATTGTATTTTTTTCTAAATGATGAAAAATTGTCACAATACAATTTTGAGATGTTTTATCTTTTCCTTGTTGCTTTCAAATGGTATTTTTAACATTGCACTAAATCCCCTCATGTTTGCATGTGCTTACTTTGTTCTCTGCCTCTTAATTTCAGAGATGAGAAAAGTAAGTTTATATGTTTTATCTACTATATATTATTTGATAAAGAGAAATTTATGTGAATATATTTTGGATAAACGGTGATTTTAGAGAAGATGGTGGTAGTGACAGCAACAATATTAACTATACAATTGGGACCCAAACTAGTGCTTCTTACCATCCATTCTACAAGTCATACGCATTTTATACCCAGTGAGTTTTCATGTCTCTGTATTGTTTATTAAGATAGCTCAAATGAGAGGCTCCTGTGTGGCACAGTTGGTTAAGTGACTTGCCTTTGGCTCTGATCATAATCCCAGAGTCTGAGGATCTAGTCTGACATAAGGATCCCCACTGACTGCTTCTCCCTCTGGCCTTCCCCACTTCTTGTGCATGCTCTCTCTTAAATAAGTAAATAAAATTAAAAAAAAAATAGCTTAAATGATTAGTTTGCTTACAAATTCTTGACATACAAATTATCTAATGAAAATTCAAAGGTAAAATAGCATTTTCTGTTTCAAAATAATAAGTTTCAAAAATAATAAGAATTTAACCAGAGATGTTTATTATGCTATATATTATGGTCTAGAAAAGACTATTTCCTCATGTTGTTTCTGGGATTCTTCAAAATAGGTTTTGAAAGATAAAATGGAATTATGAAGTGATCTATTTGCTGAATTTACCATTTGTAAGATCTTATTGTTCCCTTATAGTATAGAAATATCTATCCTCAATGTAACTGAAAGGGAAGACAATTAACACAGAAACAATTTAATATGTTTGCTGTTTAAGGACTTATGTCTTCTTTCAGTGTTTGTTTCCGTTTGTGTATAGGAAAACATAACCCAGAAAGCATATTGGAACTTCATATTGGAATATCAGAACTTCAGTCATATATTCAAAGTAGAAATGAACATTCTCTCTTCCACCAAACCATTTGACATCTGTGAAAATTTAAACAGGACTAGTCTACCATAATAAACAAAAACTTACGTACATGATGCTTTTGAGATCTCTTGCTACTTTTTCAAAGAATGGTCTTATTTTGATAAAACAAAACAAAACAAAAACCCTCACTTCATTTATTTAATCATAAAATTTATTTTTTTACTTATTCTATTTTTTGGTGGTGGATTTTTTTTTTTCCGCAGGACACTGGAGACACATTTATTAATGCACTCCTGAACAAACAAATGCAATCTCTGCATTAATCTGTGTCTGTGAGTCTTGATACATTGAGGCAAGACCTAAGCACATGTCATGATGGATTATGTTTACTAATTCACAGAGCCATGTTCTATGTTGCCTGAATTTTCTCCATGACTGTGTTTAAGATAATAATAATAATAACTAATTAATAAATAATAAATAATTATAAATTAGATAAATAAATAATAAATAATAAATAAAACCTTATTTTTATATATGAAGAAGTTAACTTTGATGACACAGTGCAATAAATAAATAATCACAAATAAAACCTCATTTTTTATATATGAAAAAAATTAACTTTGATGACACAGTGCAATAAAATCTAATCAGTAATTGCTAAGTTGTTGTTTAAAGATAAATGTGGATTCACATTATCTTGGAGTGTATCAACTTTCGGTAGCTGAATTGTCATATTAGAAGTTATTCATTTTCTGAAGTTGTTCTATGATTAAGGCTAACACTGACATATTTTGGCTGTATATTTGTGTCCTGTACATAGGCAAGTTTTCCTCAGTACAAAAAATCCTCTGTATTTTAAAGGATGCTACTAGAAAACATCATTTTAGAGACTTATAATACTTCTCACTTTCCTATAGAGTTGTGAGCTCCTGAACACAGGATTTCCCTTTCTTCCATATCTTACTATTCTCTTATTCTCTTCAATTGCCCAGGAATTAATACCTATTAGTACTTGCCCATTTTAGAGGCTCAGTTCAATCTTTTCTTTTTTAGTTGTATCAAAGAGCTACCTAATAAAATGGAATTTATAGCCACATTTTGTAATGCATTATGGTTCAGCATGTATTTTTAGTGTATCAACTTGTATACTCTTTTAGGTATTGAGAAACTGTGACAATACATAATGTAGTGTTTTCTTCCTTAAAAGAGCTTGCAAAAATGAGTTCTTGCCTTAATATGATATGTATTAATATGCATCTGCATCCATTAACTCTTGTTTTCTCTTGAGAGGTAAACTGAATGAATATCACTTGGTACCTTTATACAGAAATTGCTGCTCAGAGACATATAACAGCATTTTCCAAGTCTCTGGGCTATTATGTGGGGACCTAAGAATGTGAAACCCATCTTTTAAATCTTATCCTAAAGTCTTTTCTATTCTTCTAGACTGTCTCACAGTTAAGAAGCTGAATTCTCCAGATGCCTTAAGTATTTTAAATCTTCAGGATCATGGTTCTAGAAGAACATGCAAATATTATTTTTAAGTCCTCAGAGCCAGGGGCGGGGGAGAGAAAGGGAAGAAGGGAGAGAGGGAGAAATACAGGAGAATGAGGAAAAAAAGCCCAGAATGGAGGTGACACAAAATAATCCTAATTTTTTGGAGCTTATAGAGAAGTGGAAT
This sequence comes from Taxidea taxus jeffersonii, assembly GCA_003697995.1. Classification (NCBI taxonomy): domain Eukaryota; kingdom Metazoa; phylum Chordata; class Mammalia; order Carnivora; family Mustelidae; genus Taxidea; species Taxidea taxus. Next base: position 8,311 of record RCUC01127815.1, read on the forward strand.
CCAATCAGTATGTATCAGATTCTTTTTAATCCTCAATTTGCCAAATTTTAAAAAAGGAAATAATTTTTCAAAGTCACCATGAATCAGTTGTTTCAAGCTGAAATAAAACAAATGTTATTATGGAACTAGTAAAATGAACTTAAAATATAGACATGATATATACCGATTTCAATCATGAATTTGACAGATTTTCTCAAAATAATTTATAGACATTCTAAAAGTATGAATTGTACAGTCATTAATTTATACTATTTTAATAGAATATTCTCAGAGAATTGCTTATAGGAAGTCTGCCATCTTGATTAACATGTGCATGTTGCACAGCTCTATACTTGGCATTGGCTGTGACAAATAGAATTCTTAGCAGCAAATTCTGTTGAAACCATGTATATAAAATATCCAAGTTTACCAGAGTTGCTAGGTTTAGCTTATATTTTGGATGACAAGATAAAAAAATTAAATGCCCTTCATAGACTGGAATAAGTGCAGTAAGTTAACAAAATAAAATTGTATAAGAATAAATGTGAAATCTTGATTTAAAAATAATATTGGGTATCTACTAATTTTCAGGCACTATTTCAAGGACTTGGACTACATCTATGACACATAGGGACAGCTACCCCTGCATTAATGGACCATGGATCTTATAGTTTAGCTGGACACACATAAAATAAATAATAAGCATAGTGTATAGCATTTTAAAGGTGATGTGTTTATGTATAGGGGAAATTTAGGGAAGAATAAGGGGTGTGGGGATTGGCTCAAGAGAAACTGGGGAGCTGTGGGCTGCAGTATTAAATTACCTGGGTTAAGAGTTGTCTCGTGAGAAGGGAAGAATTGAGCAAAAACTGGAACAAGAGGAAAGAATAACCCATGTAATATCGGAAGGAAACATTTTCCAGCAAAGGAATAGCTAGAGCTGGGCTCAGGAAAGGGATGTAAGTCTAGTACAACCCAGTACATCAAAGAAGGCATGTGTAATGGGTGTGGAGTATGTGAGGGGGACCATATTAAGAAGTCAGCTCCTGCAGCATCCTGTGGGCCAGCATAAAGGACTTTTGCCTTTTGATGGTGTTCAGCTAAGGAGTGATATAATCTGACTGATGATTTAAAAGGGCCCCTCCTTGTTGCTGCTATGTTAAGATTAGATTGTAGGGGCACATGGGTGGCTCAGTGGGTTCAAGCCTCTGCCTTCGGCTCAGGTCATGATCCCAGGGTCCTGGGATCGAGTCCCGCATCTGGCTCTCTGCTCAGTGGGAAGCCTGCTTCCCTTCCTCTCTCTCTACCTGCCTCTCTGCCTACTTGCGATCTCTGTCTGTCAAATAAATAAATAAAAATCTTTAAAAAATATTATGTTGTAGAAGGGGACACAACAGAAGCAGGAAAATTTCTTAGGAAGCTACTAGGGGATGTGAGTGAGGGATCAGAGTTGAGGCTCTCTCCGATAATGTTGGCCTGAACAAACTGAAGCATTTAACATGAATACAACCACAATCATTCAGAAGTTTAAAATAAAGGAATGAGTAATTCATAGAGTAAAACCAAGCAGTGGTATTACTTGTAAGCTTAATGGAAGTCAAAAACAAAAGTTCTGTTAAAAGATGAAATAACAAATAGATGTTTATGGAGCCCTAGCTACAATCTGGACATTGGCCCAGGCACTTATTAAATATTTATCTCCTCTGATAAAAATATATCCAATGAGGAAATTAGGAGAAAAATTCATAAAAGAAAAATAAAAGATAAAAGCATACATGCATGCACATGTACAGACATACATAGATAAATATTAATGTTTCATGAAGTTAGGCTGTCTTAATACAATTTATGCATTAATATTTCACTTTCTTTGAAAAAGTACTATTTTCTCAGAAGTGGTGAGTTTTACAAAAAGTAGATATGGGATACATATGAGTAAATGCAGTCTCAATGGAAATGTCCCATACTGCTTTGGGAAACAGTGAAAATTTGAAGAGCCCTATCCAATATTAAATACCACTCTCAGGTATCTTATACAGAGGATAATTTGAGAATTAGTACAAGGTCTCAAAGTTGAGTCCCTCAGTGGTATTCAGTGATTTGTATATTCTATAGTTATAAGAATTTAGAAAATAATCAAGTATCTCATGGTCAGTCTTTTTCAAATTAAAGTTTAATTGAGTATAGCCTTCACAGATCAACCTTGATCTCTCTTCCACTATTGGCAGAACTTCGCACCTGCTGAGGTCAAAGGCTGAGACCCTCCCTGATCCCACATGCATTTCACTTTACCAGGAGATGTGTGGAGCATTCTCTTTGCCAGTTTTCCCAGGAAACAACGCATAGATAAAAAAGACCAAAAACTTCCAACTCCAACTATGACAAATGGTATCCCATTTTAAAATTGCAGTATTTACCATTTGAGAATTCCAGCAACAAAGTTTGGAAAACAAAAAAGGCAGGAAATAAAGACAACATTTTAGGCAATTTTGAACTTCAGAAAGGTCAACTTTAATGAAAAGGAAGGAGGGCAACTGAAGTAGGTTGCGTATGCAGACACATGAAAATGATGCAGTCTTCGGTCTCACACTTAACAAGATGAAAAGTTTAAGATGCTAACGAGGGAGCTAGGTAGAGGAAGAAGAGACCACTGAGAAATGAACTGGGGAAGACCATGGGAGAGACACTATTTCTCAAAAGAAAGGGGCATCTGTGTGGCTTGGCCAGTTAAGCATGCAACTCGATTTTGGCTCAGGTCATGATCTCAGGGTCTTAGAAACCAGCCTCGCTTCAGACCTAGCAGAGTCTGCTTGAGATTTTTTCTCTCCCTCTAATCCTCTGTCCCCACCCACATGTGTGCTCTCTCTCTCTCTCTAAAATAATAAAGAAATATTTTATTTTTTTAAGATTTTATTTATTTGTTTAACAGACAGAGATCACAAGTAGACAGGCAGACAGAGAGAGAGGGGGAAGCAGGCTCCCTGCTGAGCAGAGAGCCCGACGTGGGGCTCAATGCCAAGACCCTGAGATCATCACCTGAGCCGAAGACAGAGTGCTTAACCCACTGAGCCACCCAGGTGCCCCAAGAAATATTTTTAAAAAAGAAAATTAATTAAAGATTATCTAACCGGACTAAGAAATCAAAAGCTAACTCAGGCAAAAATCCTAAATTTTCATTTTTTTCCTTAAAATCAAGCAGTTTGTTTTAGTGCAACTTCAAAGCTTCCCATTTCACTGATTTTCTAAGAGGGTACTACTATCCTTCCTACTATAGATACTTCTTTCCAAATGGGCCTCAATTACACAGGTTATAGAGTAATTTTTGTTAATTTGTTGGGATAGACCAAAAAAAGAAATTAAGACTGTAGGTGGGAACTAATTTCAATATCAGCATGAAAAAAAAACAAAACAAAACCCTTAAGTGACCAGCTTCTATCATCTGACTTATTTTTAACAGAAAATGTTAAATGACTGTGTTTGTGTGAGTATTTCTTTCCAGAGGTGTTGACTCCAGTTACTATAAAATACTGACTTGGGGTTGTGTTTTGTTTCTTGTAGCAAAAAGTGATTCTTGAGCCCCATTCTCCAATAAGCATAATATTCAAGTTGCTTTTATTATTTCTGACATTCTCCTCCATCTTACTACTTACCTGTTCATATTTTTAACTATTGTTGCCAACAATGAATACAAAATCCAAAATATTTAGTAGTGTATATATTTAGATGGATGGATATATCCAACTATGAGTATATGCAAATATTTGATGACCTCACCTGTCAGTGTCATGCTAATTGCATAGGGGCCACTTTTTAATTGTACAGGTACACACTCCATATCTTCTTGCACTGCCACTGACTCATTACAGTTTTCTAATTTTATTTTATTTTATTTATTTTATTTTTTTAGGATTTTATTTATTTATTTGACAGACAGACATCACAAGTAGGCAGAGAGGCAGGCAGAGAGAGAGGAGGAAGCAGGCTCTCTGCTGAGCAGAGAGCCAAACCTGGGACTTGATCCCAGGACCCTGAGATCATGACCTGAACCGAAAGCAGAGGCTTAACCCACTGAGCCACCCAGGCGCTCCAGTTCTCTAATTTTAGACCCAGGTTGTAACCGCAATAGAAAATTCTTGTTTGTTTAGTTTTGTCTCATAACCAACAAGTCAAGCAAATTCAGGGTCGCTGAAAATCCAGGACCCTGGGAACTCGTTAGCATTTTCAAGAAAAATCTCTTTCTAATTTTTTTCTGTTGTGAATCAAATTCCTCTCTCCTCCTTCAAAAATATGGAAGAATAACTATTTCAACAGACACATTTATTTGTATTTTTCTCTTTCTAGAATCAGAATTTTCATAAGAAAATTGTGACAAGCATTGCATTTTCTTTATTTTCTCAAATTATTCATGTTTTAAGATGTCCTTGTAATAATGGCTAATATAACAAGAAACTCTTTTTTGGCACACAATATGAAAGTGTCCTGTACATACACAGAAAACATCAATTTCTGCTTTTAAAAAATCAGTACCTCTTTTCGGTCATTTTTCTTGATTCCTTCTTTCTTTCCACAGTGATGAGCAAAAGGGATTGATTTTCTTTAAAATACTCATATTCTTCCTGCCACTTTCCTGACCAAATGCTTCAAAGGCTCTTCACTATATCTAAGCAATGTCTAAAACCCTTTGGCTTGCATTCAAGCCCTGTGAACGTCATCTGGACCCAGCTGATTCCTCAGGCTCACGGTCCAATCTCCCCTTTGAAGTATCCTCATGACTCCCTGTCTTCTCACTCCTGCTCTCCTGTAGTTGTGACTCATAACACTGAGCACTTTTAGCCTTCCCTCTTATCCACTGCCTTTCACTTGATTCCATTAATTCTTCAAACTAAGCTCAAACAAATCTCTTTTATACAGTTTTTCATCATTCTTCCATGCACACGTTATCTTTCCCATAGCATCTGTGGTCTATAAATTCAGAACACAAAATAAGCATCACCAAGATAATTCCAATCTTCTTTCTTCACTTACAAATGAAATAACATTTCAGGGGGGAAGGGGAGTGTTGACAATAGAGGAACTATGAGGTGATCTCTAAAATCTGTTTCAGTCAGAAATTTTTTTTATTTTATTCTCTAAGTTTGACACGATTCCCAGCCCACTCCAGTCGAGTGTTTGATGTCGTTGATACACTGAAATGATTCTGTTTAAGGTGACGGCGTCCTCCAGGTGACTAAATCCATGGGCACTCCACAGTTTTCATCCCCCTTAATCTTTTAGAGCCTCAGACGTGGATGCATTCCTCTCCCTTCAAGAAAACTTCCATATGAACACGTGAATGTGCCTCCTCTTTCTCCCCTTTCTCTGTGGCTGCTCTTTTTCAATCTTCTTTGCTTTTACAAAGGTTTAAAATGCTGTAGATCGTTAATAGCCAGACTATCCTGGGTCTCTCTTTTTCTTACTCTGTGCTTTCTTCCTGAGCACTCTTAAACATGCCTCTAATTATTACCTGGAATCGATGACTGCTAAAGTGTATCTCTAACCTGGACACCTTCTCTGATTTGCAGAGCTGTAAATCTAGCTGCTCAGCTGACATCATGACTTAAGAGCCCAAAGACAGCTCAGGCTCCACCACATCTGAATGTGGTTACCGCTCAGCGCCCACCAACTTAAATTAGGTTCTTCCGTGGTTCCTTTTCTCTATGGCATCTATTACTGAAGCAAGTTATCTAAAAATAATTCTTGGCAACTCCCTCTCTCCTCCTGTATTTAGCCTTCCCCATGGGTATTGTTTTTTGTTTGGATCGCTATCATAAAATATTCTAGACCAGGTGGCAAGCAGAACATGGACTTCTCACAGTTGTTGTAACTGGGAAGTTCATCGAGGTGTCGGCAGATTCAGTTCTGGTCAGAGCCCTCTTCCTGACTTGCAAACAACTTCTTGCTCATTGTTCTCGGATGGCAGAGAAAGACTGAATTCTGGTGTGTTCTTACAAAGATACAGTCTCATCGTCATGGCCTCATCCTCATGATCTCATCTAAACCTGATGATTTCCCAAAAGTCCCTCTTCCAAATATTATCATTTTAGGGGTTAGGTTTTTAACATATGACTTTTGAAGGTACATTCGGTCCATAACAGGTGTTGTCTCCTAATGATCTCTGGGACCTGTTCCCCTCTCTGTATCTTCCCCAGAAATACCCTCTTTCGGATCACTATCCTATTTGATCCAGACTCATAGCTCCCTCCCCATTTCTTGCTACACCAAGAGAACAGAGCTTTAAAGGCGAATGTGAGTGTAATCGTGACAACGAGCTACCAAAAAATGCCTTTCCACACCTTCTCACTGTTTGGGGATAAGAGCATAATCTAAAAGAGGGGCTTGGAGCTAGCACCCAGTTAGGCCTCCGGCTCCTGTCCCCAGCTGGCTTCCCCTCTCCCGAGTCTTGCTCTTTCAAGAGTTACCCACAAGGGGCGCCTGGGTGGCTCAGTGGGTTAAAGCCTCTGCCTTCGGCTCAGGTCATGATCCTGGGGTTCTGGGATCGAGCCCCACATTGGGCTCTCTGCTCAACAGGGAGCCTGCTTCCGCCTCTCTCTCTGCCTGCTTCTCTGCCTACTTGTGATCTCTGTCTGTCAAATAAATAAAGTCTTAAAAAAAAAAAAAAGTCACCCACAATAGCTTTCTTCCAGTTGTGAAATGCTTACAGGCATTTGAAGATATTCTGCCCTCAGCCGGGAGGGTTCCCTCTGTTTCCAACGCGTTAACTTTCATCACATCAGCTCAGATGGTCACTTCAGAATGAATGCCCTCCCCAGGCCAGAGCAAACCCTCTTTTACACACTTAAACACTGTACATCCACCCCCCCAGAATGTTTTATGATAATTATTTGCATGATTATTTGGTTGATGTCTATCTGTACCCCACTGCCTGGTCTGCACCATCCAAAAATGCAGGATCTTTCTCTACTTGGCACATGATTCATCTCCCATTCTGGGACACATTGTGCACCTTACTCAAATACTTTCGAAGAGATGATTATATTAGGCATTGCCGTCAGACATGTTTGTGGCTTTATTTGACTTTGGTGGTACAATACATTCTTAGAGTACTTATGTCAACTCTGCGTTTCTTTGCCATCATGTCTATAATGTTTATTAATTATTAATATAAGTAAAGGAGTATTGATTGATTGCCTAGAAATATCTCTGACCATATCCATTTGCGAATCCATAATAAGTGAACTTCCATACAAGGGTGCAGCTGTGAGAGTCAATTCTGAAGATAGAAAAAGCAAATAGATGCCCGCAACCTCAGTTCATAATACAGAGCTTAATGGAGCACAGGCCACTGCTGCTGCGTCCTTAAGGAAAATGTGCTTGTTTACACTCTGGGATAATCTAAACCTGTACAGAGTCATTTCTATTTAGGTAGCTGAGACACTTTAAAAGAGTGATTGTAGTGTTGCTGACTAATTTGGGTTCCAGTTCACTAGGATATATTTCATAGTATATTGTATTTCCTCAATAAATGTAAATAACACCAATTTGCAAGCAGTACTTTTTCTATTCCCCCTCTTATTACATCCCATCTTGGCCACAGCTATTGAGCAACGTGGAGACTGATTTGTTCCCTGAGAAGAAATAAACTACCCACAGTTTGAAGGTTAACTGATACATTAGCAGAAGAGAAAATCTATTTAGTGGACTCCTAAAGGATGTTTGCCACAGCAAGAATGAACTCACAGGCTGAACGGAAGTCAGTATTCATGGATCAAAGAGAAGAGGAAGGGGCACCTGGGTGGCTCATTGGGTTCAGCCTCTGCCTTCGGCTCAGGTCATGATCTCAGGGTCCTGAGATCGAGCCCCGCATTGAGCTCTCTGCTTGGCGGAGAGCCTGCTTCCCCCTCTCTCTCTGCCTGCCTGCCTCTCTGCCTAATTGTGATTTCTCTCTGTCAAATAAGTAAAACATTAAAAAAAAAAAAAAGAAGAGGAAAATAACATATGACTCAGTGCATATTTTTAAGTTCTAAACTATAGTAATTATCCTTGAAAGGGGAAAAAAAAAGCAGAAAAGAGTACAAGTCATCCTCATACCATGATTAGTGTGTTTTGATTATTGAATCGATTATGTATTTACTGTCACATATTTGGTGGGAGGATATGCATCTACTAGGAGATGTAAGGATGGATGATAGTTGGAAGTGACGTTCTTTATGTAACAATGATCTTTTCAGGGAAGGCAGATTTAAAACGTGCCAAATAGGGGCGCCTGGGTGTCTCAGTGGGTTAAAGCCTCTGCCTTCGGCTCGGGTCATGATCCCAGGGTCCTGGGATCGAGCCCCGCATCGGGCTCTCTGCTCAGAAAGGAGCCTGCTTCCTCCTCTCTCTCTGCCTGCTTCTCTGCCTACTTGTGATCTCTGTCTGTCAAATAAATAAAATCTTTAAAAAAAAAAACAAACGTGTGCCAGATAGGTTTACAGTTCTTTTGGATTACTATCATTTTTGGCAAATCTGAAGTAAATGATAATGTAGGAGAAGAGTAACTAAAAAAAAAAGAAGAGTAACTACACCAATAGATATCAGCACTTGTCTATTTTTATTATTTATTTGGTAATCATTTTTGTTTTTGCTGTTTCATGTATTGGTTATCTTTGGCATCAGGTTTCTAATGCGATAATAATTATTAAAATAGCAACATTTACCAAAGAGCTTTAGTTTAACAAAAATGCAAGAAATCACTTTACTTGCATTGTTTCATTTACCCTCCCAACAACTCTGTAGGATTAGTGTTTAGGTGGCTGAGATACTTTAAAAAAAGATCGTGGAAATCAGAGGGGGAGAAAAACCATGAGAGACAGTGGACTCAGGGAAACAAACGGAGAATTTTAGAGGGGCGAGGTGTGGGGGGATGGGTCAGCCCGGTGATGGATATTAAGGAGGGCACATATTGCTTGGAGCACTGGGTGTTATAGGCAAAAAATGAATCATGGAACACTATATCAAGAACTAATGATGTACTGTATGATGACTAACATAACATAATTTTAAAAAATGATCATGGGGCTGCTGACTCATTGAAGTTCTGGTTCTTTGGGATAGATATTTTGTGTTTTATTTCCCCAAAGAAAGTGGAAAACACCAATTTCTCTTCTTCCCAGTACTGTAATTCTCATTTTGTAGTTAGTAAAGCTGATGTTTCTGAGGTGAGGAGAGGTGTCCAACATAACAGCATGGAGCCAGTGTGTGACTGAGCCGGGCTATGAACCCGTGTCCGAACAACTGACACTGAAGACCGTGCTCTTACCCACTGAACTTAGCCATCTCCCTCTTGGCGTGAATGTGCAACCTAATAACCAGACGTTATTTTTCTGTTGTTGTATTTCAGATTTAGGGAAGCCTCTCTAGCAAGGAGATTTCAATATTAGATTTTTACATTAGCATTCAGGGCTGATAAAATATAATTAAATTTACTACTGTAAATAATTATCCTTATCCACTGCTTCCTTGGAAGAAATGAAAATCCCAGCTCAGCGGAAAATAGGTCAACACGACTGGCCACTGGTTACCAATGTCTTCGGCATGCACAGCCAGTACACTCTATCAGGAAGAGCTGTTGATGACCTGGGAAGGCATGAATAAATTATAGAAATTTTTTTTAACATTTCAATATCCTTCAACTATAAAACAAAGTTCCTAAAATTACACAACTTCTTTTTAGAATAGAATTTTACAATAGAAAATATTAATGTTCTTTGTAACTACGTTAGACTTAAAATGTGTCTATTTTTTCCTACTATATATGATTAATACATAATAAATATATCTAATTATCCTGTCTTCTCCTTGTGCATACATAGCTTTAGGCAAAGGTTATGGCAGATGTTCATACTATAGAAAACCATTTAAAAAAAAGATTTTTATTTATTTATTTGACAGAGAGATCACAAGTAGGCAGAGAGGCAGGCAGAGAGTGAGGGGGAAGCAGTCTCCCCACTGAACAGAGAGCCCAATGCGAGCCTTGGTCCCAGGACCCTGAGATCATGACCTGAGCCGAAGGCAGAGGCTTAACCTCTGAGCCACCCAGGTGCCCCAATAGAAAACCATTTTTAATTAAAATTTCTATGTATGTTTAAGAAACATTGTCATTATCAATATTAGAACTCACCAAAACAATCATGCTTTGAAATGTATGAGTACTTGAATTTTATTTTTCATTGAACATTTAATTATATTCTGTTGGCTTTTTTCCCTTAAAAAAAAAAAAAGGTAATGCGGGTACTTTTGACAATTTTTATTGTGATAGTAAATAAGCCCTCTGAAATAAGATTTTTATTTCCGTACCAAGAAGAGAAGAAAGTAAAGTAACAACTAATCTTTCATTGTTGCTAGGATACATAATTGAGAAATGATAAAGGCAAATTATATATTAGATATTCCTGATTAACTCTTCCTTATCTACATTCAAAGAACATAAAGCATACATATCAGGTCACTATAATTATAAGATATTATTTCATTTTGAGTCAGTAATATCAAATATTACTCCTAAATACTGAATGAATGTGGTTGGAAATTATGATATTTGTAAAGCTCAAAAACATATAACAACTTCTGAACTTAGTAAATTTGCTAAGTAAATTAACCAAGGTGTAAAGTACAGTGATATAATTTTATATCAGCTTATTTTGTGACTACGGTTTTCCTAATTTTTTAAGACCAATTAGGCATGGTCAAGAAACAAAGAAAATGATCAGAAATTATGGAAGAGAAAAAGAATAGTAAAAATATATCATAAGTTTTTAGCTTATTATAAATTATTATAATACTGTATTTCTAACCAAAGTACAGTGCCTGTCAATTTATAGAACTAGGTTTAGTAGACAACATTTGTCAAACATAAAACAAGAGTATTTTTTTTTTTTTTAATGGAGACATCTTGCAGCATTTGTCTTTTTAGGATACTGAGGGAAAGGTTGCCACAAAGACAAAAAAGTAAGAATTTTTCTTTTGAATTAGGAGACACTTTTGAGCAATCATCATGTTCTTTTTAAATTTCAGGCTTATTATGCTAGATAAACAACTGTTATTTTACCATTGATCACCAAACATTGGAAATTCCCTTTTCTTACTGGTCTTTATTTCTCTATAAAGTGATCACTGTGTTTTAGTTACCGACTACTGACAAAGCCGGATGTGAAAGCTAAGAGAGACACACAGACTTGAACAGGTGCTTGCTTGTTGCATTTGGGTTACTTGCTGGTTTTGTCATGTCTTTGGCCCAATCATGAATGTATTTATATTTATATTTTTATTTTTTTAAAGATTTTTATTTATTTATTTGACAGAGATCACAAGCAGGCAGAGAGGCAGGCAGAGAGAGAGGCGGAAGCAGGCTCCCTGCTGAGCAGAGTCC
>RCUC01127818.1:0-20808 GCA_003697995.1 Taxidea taxus jeffersonii
GAATGTTCTGAATATATCTGTGATGTCCATCTCGTCCAGTGTGTCATTTAAGACCTTTATTTCCTTGTTGATCTTTTGCTTGGATGATCTGTCCATTTCAGTGAGGGGTGTATTAAAGTCTCCAACTATTATTGTATTCTTGTCAATGTGTTTCTTTGATTTTGTTATTAATTGGTTTATATAGTTGGCTGCTCCCATGTTAGGGGCATAGATATTTAAAATTGTTAGATCTTCTTGTTGGACAGACCCTTTGAGTATGATGAAGTGTCCTTCCTCATCTCTTATTATAGTCGTTGGCTTAAAATCTAATTGATCTGATATAAGGATTACCACCCCAGCATTCGTCTGATGTCCATTAGCATGGTAAATTGTTTACCACCCCCTCACTTTCAATCTGGAGGTGTCTTCAGGTCTAAAATGAGTTTCTTGTAGGCATCATATGGATGGATTTTGTTTTTTTATCCCTTCTGAAACCCTGTGTCTTTTGATTGGTGCATTTAGCCCATTTACATTCAGAGTAACTATTGAGAGATATGAATTTAGTGCCCTTGTATTGCCTGTATGGTGATTGTTACTGTATATTGTCTCTGTTCCTTTCTGATAATATTTTTAGGGTCTCTCTTTGCTTAGAGGACCCCTTTCAATATTTCCTGTAGAGCTGGTTTGGTGTTTACAAACTTAGTTTTTGTTTGTCCTGGAAGCTTTTTATCTCTCCTTCTATTTTCAATGATAACCTAGCTGGATAAAGTATTCTTGGCTGCATGTTTTTCTCGTTTAGTGCTCTGAATATATCATGCCAATTCTTTCTGGCCTGCCAGGTCTCTGTGGATAAGTCTGCTGCCAATCTAATATTTTTACCATTGTATGTTACAGACTTCTTGTCCTGTGCTGCTTTCAGGATTTTCTCTTTGTAGCTAAGACTTGTAAATTTTACTATTAGATGGGGGGTGTGGACCGATTGCTATTGATTTTGTGGGGTGTTCTCTGCACCTCCTGGATTTTGATGCTTGTTCCCCTTGCTATATTAGGGAAATTCTCTACAATAATCCTCTCCAGTATACCTTCTGCTCCTCTTTCTCTTTCTTCTTCTTCTGGAATCCCAATTATTCTAATGTTGTTTCATCTTATGGCATCACTTATCTCTCGAATTCTCCCCTCGTGGTCCAGTAGTTGTTTGTCTCTCTTTTGCTCAGCTTCTTTATTGTCTGTCATTTGGCCTTCTATATCACTAATTCTTTCTTTTGCCTCATTTATCCTAGCAGTAAGAGCCTCCATTTTTTATTGCACCTCATTAATAGCTTTTTTTATTTCAACTTGATTAGACTTTAGTTCTTTTATTTCTCCAGAAAGGGCTTTTATTTCTCCCGACAGGGTTTCTCTAATATCTTCTATGCCTTTTTCGAGCCTGGCTAGAACCTTGAGAATCGTCGTCCTGAATTCCAGATCTGACATATTACCAATGTCTGTATTAATTAGGTCCCTAGCCTTTGGTCCTGCCTCCTGTTCTTTTTTTTTGTGGTGAGTTTTTCCGCCTTGTCATTTTGTCCAGATAAGAATCCGCTGTTCTCCTTGGTAAGTGAACTTGGGCTTGGCTGGGTTTCTTGTTGATCTTCTGGGGGAGGGGCCTATTGTAGTGATTCTCAAGTGTATTTGCCCCAGGCGGAATTGCACCGCCCTTACCAGGGGCCGTGCTAAGTAATCCTCTCAGGTTGGCTTTCGGGAGCTTTTGTTCCCTGAACGCTTTCCGTAGAGTTCCGGAGGACGGGAATGAAAATGGCGGCCTCCCAACCTCCATTTTGGAGGAGCCGAGAGCTAGGGGCCCCAGTCTTCAGTGTGCCTTCTGAGAAAAGTGTTTAATCACTCCCGTCTCCCCCGCCTCCAGCCGCTCTTTGAGAAAATCGTGCGTAATCAGTCCCATCTCACTGGCTTCTGGGAGCGCTCTGAGCTCACCCAGCCTGTGACCAAGCATCTCTGTCTCTGGCAGAGTCCCACCTGGAGTCTCCGAACCCCACAGATCCCTGAGCTCTCCCGGGTGGAGTCTCCCCAGATCTTGTGGGGACCCCTCGCACAGAGCACCGGCCCGTGTCACAGAGCACCGGCCCGTGTCACAGACCATGGCTCTAGGAAACCTCTGCTGTGTCTCCGCAGCCGGCTTCCCCGCTCTAATACCTGTGAGCTCTTCGACACTCAGACACCCCCGATCCTTCTGTGACCCCGTGGGACCTGAGTCCATGCTGTCCCCATGAGGTCTTCACCCCAGTTTAGCCTCTGGAGCGATGTCCCTCCGTGGAGCAGACCTTTAGAAGTCCTGATTTTGTGCTCCGCTGCTTGCCGGGAGCCGGCCCCTCCCCCTGGGGTCTAACTTCCCGTCGCGTTGGATTCACTTCTCTGCTGGTCCTACCTTTTAGAAAGTGGTCGATTTTCTGTTTCTAGAATTGTTGTTCTTCTTCTCTTCGATCTCCTTTGGATTCGTAGGTGTTCCAAATGGTTTGATAGGCTATCTAGCTGATCTCCTGCTGCCTGATGTTGTCTCAGCCTGCTACTTCGCCATCTTGACTCCTCCCCCTGCTATTCTACATTTCTTACATGCCTAACAGCCTTATTACAAGTAACAAATTTATAATTTTACTTTTCCATTTTTGGAACAAATTGTTACACTGTAAAATATGGACAGAATAGTGCATAGATTATGTGTGTAGTTCAGCAAACTTCTCAAAGAGAACACATATGTATTACAAGTACCTACATCAAGATAAAGCATATTACTAGTACCCTAAAGAAACCCCACTTGCTCTTTCCACTACTATACTGACTTTTCATACCATATATTACTCTGTTTTTGAACTTTATACAATATGTATTCATCACACTATATATATCATTTTTATATAGCTTCTTTTATTCAACATTATGTTAGATTTAAATATGTTGTCATGGGTGGGAATAGTTTATTCATTTTAATTACATAAATACTGAAAAGATACAGAATATATCACTATGAAGACTTTGTCTTTTTCCTTTACTTCCCTTATCTGCCTAAAAGCAGATTCTCCTTCAAGAAATGAACTGTCATAAGTCCCTTCCCTAAAAGTCACAATCAGGGAAGATAGACTTCTATCACCAGAGATAAGTCCAGATAAGAAATCACCAAAGTAGACATTGTCACAAACTATTATATACCCCATCTATTCTCTAAAAAGCTTATTTATCTTTCTTAAAATCCTTTTGTTTTCTTATAAGCATGCCTTCTCTCTCTCTACTTCCACTATTATGATAATATCTAAGCCCCCACTCAAACCACCTCTTTCAGTCAAATTTTTCTGTGAATTCCTAGTGACATATGTAAATAAAAATCTGTTTTTTCTTTTGCTAGTCTGTCTTTTGTCAGTTTAATTCACAGACCCTCAAACACTGAAACTAAAAGGGTAAGAAAAGTTTTTCCTACCTGACAATGCTGTAGCACAATTTATTTACCCATTATATTTTAACAAATAAAGCTGCTCTGAATGTGCCTGTGTCTGCTCATGCTTATGTGTATGCATTTTTGTTGACTATATCCTAGAAATATAGTTTCTGGATCAAAGAATATATGTATAATATATAGCCATACTGTGTTCTAGAGTAATCATGCTAATGATGCATACAACCACCAAATCAGTCATGCAAAAATTCCAGCTATTTCATAGCCTCACCATTATCAATCTTTTAAAATTTTAACCATGCTGGTGAGCATATGCTGACATCTCATTGTTGGTTTAACATATATACTCCTGTTGGTACAAAACAGATTTCTATATTCTCATTGGATATTTGGGCATTATTTTGGGGGGGAAAGATCAACACTCTTTCCCATTTTATTACCACTTTTTATATCCTTTTTAAAAAAAACTTGTTTTGTAGGACTCTTTCTTATATTCTGGGTAAAAACACTTTTTTGTTTCTTAGGTCATAAAATATTTTCTATATTGTCTTGCCTTTTCAATCTCTTAATGTGTGTTCTGATAAACAGAAGTTCTTACTCCATATGTTTAATGCATCCTCTTCTCACATGATTAGTAGTATATGTGAAGGTATGTTTGCTATCTTTTCATATAACTTTTTTTAATCAGAGGAATTTTCAATTATCTGTCATATTGTCAGAGACATGTGCCATTTTCTTCCTTTTCTAAGAACATAAAATCAATTTTTCTGGAGACCAATTATCAATATATAGGTCATAGGTCACCTTTCTCTTTTCTTATGTGCCATGGCTAAAAAATTATGATCAGAATTTTTTTAACTTCCATGTGTTTGAATTTCTTCCAAATTTTTTTCTTGTGATTTAGTCCCAGTTTCAAAGCATTGTGGTCTGAGAATATGCAGGGAATAATCTCAATCTTTTGATATCAGTTGAGACCTAATTTGTGACCCAGTATATGATCTATTTTGGAGAAAGTTCCATGTGTGCTGGAGAAGAATGAATATTCTGTTTTAGGGTGGAATATTCTGTATATAGCTGTGAGCTATATACAGCTATATACATCTGGTCCAGTGTGCCATTCAGAACTCTTGTTTCTTTGTGCATTTTCTGCTTAAATGATCTGTCTGTTGCCGAGAGTAGAGTGTTGAGATCTCCTACTATTAATGTATTATCATCAATATGTCTTTATTTTGGTTACAAGTTGTCTTATGTAGTTGGCTGCTGCTGTGGTGGGAGCATAGATATTTACAATTGTTAGATCCTCTTGTTGGATAAGCCCTTTAAGAATGATATAATGTCCTATATCTCTAACTACTGTCGTTAGCTTAAAATCCAATTTGTCTGATATGAGATTTGCTAGCCCAGAATTCTTTTGATGTCCACTGGCATCAAAAATGGTTCTCCATCCCTTTATAAAGCTGTCATCACTAAGAAAGCATGCTACTGGCACAAAAACAGACACATAGGTAAATGGAACAGAATAGAACCCCCATATATGGAGCCTCAACTCTATGGTCAATTAGTTGTCGACAAAGCAGAAAATACTATCCAATGGAAAAAAGACAGTCTCTTCAATAAATGGTGTTGGGAAAATTGGACAGCTACATATAGAAGAATGCAACTCGACCATTCTCTTACATCATACACAAAGATAAACTCAAAATGGATGAAAGACCTCAATGTGAGACAGGAATCCATCAAAATCCTAGAAGAGAACATAGGCAATAACCTCTTCAAAATCAGCCACAGCAACTTCTTTCAAGACATCTCTAAAGGCAAAGGAAACAAAAGCAAAAATGAACTTTTGGGACTTCATTAAGATAAGAAGCTTCAGCACATCAAAGGAAATATTCAACAAAAGAGGCAACCCACAGAATGGGAGAAAATATTTGCAAATTATACTGCAGACAAAAGGCTGATATCCAAGATCTATAAAGAACTTCTCAAACTTAACATCCCCCCCAAAAAAATCAAGTCAAAAAGTGGGCAGAAGACATGAACAGGAACTCCTCAAAAGAAGACATACAAATGGGAACAGACACATGAAAAAATGTTCATCATCATTTGCCATCAGGGAAATTCAAATCAAAACCACACTGAAATACCATCTTACATCAGTTTGAATGGCAAAAATCAACAAGGCAAGAAACAACAAATGTTGGTAAGGTTGTAAAGAAAGGGGAACCCTTTTACAATGTTGGTGGGACTGCAAGTTGGTACAGGCACTTTGGAAAACAGTGTGGAGGTTCCTCAAAAAATTAAAAATAAGGCTATCCAAGACCCAGCAATTGTACTACATGGTATTTACCCCAAGGATACAGATGTAGTGAAAAGAAGGACAACATGCACCCCAATGTTCATAGAAGCAACGTCCACAATAGCAAAATGTGGAAGGAGCAGAGATGTCCTTCAACAGACGAATGGCTAAAGAAGATGTGGTCCATATATACAATGGAGTATTACTCAGCTATCAGAAAGGATGGCTACCCAAATTTTGTATCAACATGGATGGAACTGGAGGAGATTATGCTAAGTGAAATAAGTCAAGCAGAGAAAGACAATTATCATATAGTTTCACTTATTTGCAGAACACAAGGAATAGCATTGAGGACATTAGGAGAAGGAAGGGGAAAATTAAGGAGTGGGGGAATCTGGGGGGAGACAAACCATGAGAGACGATGGACTTTAGGAAACAAGAGTTTTAGAGGGGAGGGAGTGGGGTGATGGGTTTAAAACATTTTTTTAAAAGATTTTATTTATTTATTTTAGAGAGAGGAAAAAAAGCAGGAGGGGTAGAGGGAGAAAGAAAACAAAAATTCTCAAGCAGTCTCCACACTGAGCATGGAGCCCAATGTAGAGTTCAATCCCAGGACCCTGAGATCATGACCTGAGCTGAAACCAACAGTTGGATGGATGCTTAACCTAATGGGCCACTCAGTTTGCCCCCAGAATTTTTTTTTTTTAAGTTAGGTAGGATCCATGCCCAGCATGGAGCTCGATGTGGGGCTTGAACTCATGAGATTGAGACCCTGAGCTGAGATACAGACTCAGACACTTAAATGACCGCTTGGCATCTCCAGAATTTTTTTTTTAATGTATCTCATGCAAGGACATTCTGTTTGTGGTTCTATCATAACTAGAGAGAAGATCCCTGGATCAGATTTTTCTAGGTCTCCTAAGATTTTCCTGCATCACTTGTCTTGGCCACATTGGTTTTACTTGTTTTTTTTTGCCTTGGTTTTACTCTAGGCCTTGCCAAGGCAACAAACTCTGCATGAGCTCCAAACAGAGACCAACCTCACAGGAGCACAAAGCTTCTAATCTCTCTACCACAGGACTTTGGCTTCCTGCCCCAGGGTTTCTCTATTGCTGGTGAAGTCAATACAAGAGGATTGACAGCCCTCAAACAGAATTTTAACCATTTAGAGGTAAAAGCCAAAGGAAAATTTCATCTCTTCTACCCCTGGGCAGACTGTCTTGAGAAACATTTGTTCATATGTTGTCTCAGAATATGGTCCTGCAAACCAAAGCCATCAGTTTAATTTAGTACCAAGAGATGGCTCTCTGGGTGACCCAGTCCCTCCTTCTCTAGTCTTCCACATTGGGCTTCCCTGAGATTATACTCCCCAATAAATTAGCACCACATCAACTTTTGCCCTAGGCTCTGTGCTTTCTGGAAAGTTGGAGAAACAATCACTCTGCAAGTCAGATTCTTGTATCAATCAGGATCACTGAAATACATGATCTCAGTATCCTTTTCCTTCTAAGGTTCAATAATTGTTTCTTTTGGGGAAAACAAAAACAAAACAAAAAAACTTGTAATTCTACCCCTGTTTGTGATATGTCCAGCTGGCACTGAAAAACCGCTGAAATGGAAAAGCATGGAAAAGAAAATATCACCTTTAGGGTTTGCATGATGAAGTCGTTCAAATTGGCAATGTTTGTGACCAATTAATCTCTTTAATTACCTATACTTCTCAAACACAATCCCTCTGATGTCAACTATTTTGTTCTATGAACAAGAATAAAAAAATGATTGTTTTGATGTGTGAGGACCAGTTATGCCAACTCAACTTTTTATTACCAGATTTTTTTTTAAAGAAGCATCTCTAGGGGCAGCTGGCTGGCTCACTTGCTAGAGCATGTGACTCTTGATCTCAGGGTTTGAAAGTTCAAGACCCAAGTTGGGTGTAGAGGTTACCTAAAAAAAAAAAAAAAAAAAAAAATGAAGCATCTGGGTGGCAGGGTCAGTTAAGCATCTGACTCTTCCTTTTGGCTCAGGTCTTGAACTCAGGGTCATGAGATCAAGCCCCAGGTGGGCTCCATAATCAGAATGGAATCTGCTTGAGATTCCCTCTCCTACTCTCTATCCCTTCCGTTTATGCTGTCTCACTCTCTCAAATAAATCTAAAAAAAAAAAAAAAAATCCACATTTAAAACTACCTTTTCTATGCTTCCTGTATTCCCTATCTCTTAACCTCAAATTCTGACTCTCTGCCAGCTTTAAGTTAGAAAAGTCACCCCCAAACAAACTATATTGTAATTTCTTTCTTCTAGTAGACATAACTTTAACCAGTTACCATCTTGCCATAGAAATGAATAATTGCATTAGTAATTTAATTAGCATTCTCTACATTCTCTGTGTGGTTCCGGCAACAGCCACCAGGATCACTTGGGGGTACTTAATATTCTCATACACTTGTCCAGATCACAATCTTTGGTGTTGCAGCTTAAATGTACTCTTTTAACAACATCCACAAGTGAGTACTTTTGAAGAGGTTCAGAACCCAATACCCCCACACATGATATCTTGTAAAATTGAGTATTATAAAGTGATTTGAGAAAATGGCAGGTTCATTTGAAACCTGGGAAAATGGGCTCCACAATCAGAATGGAGTCTTTGACCTTTCCCAGAAGGAGGTCATAAGATTCTCATGCGAAAGATGTCCTCTTTATATCCAAAGAAAAGGATATCCTTATCTCCAAGACAAAGGGACAGAAAGAAGAATGTGAATGAATTGATCCTGCTGAGTTTCTCCAAGTTTACTACACTTACCTCATACTCTTTCCCTGATTATGTTTCTCCACAACTGTCCACTGTTCATCAAATCTAGCACTGAAATAATCGGATTTAACCATTTCTTCATATATTAAAAAAGGCTCCCATGTTATAAAAACTTAGAGTAAATACATTTCTATGTTTTCCTGTTATTCTATCTTTGTCAACTTAATTTTCAGACCCAGCCAGTGACCCTAATAAGATCAAGGAAAACTTTTTATCTCCCTTATATTCTTATAAAGTTTGAGGTTGTACCAGTTTATTGAAACCTTCCCTCCAGCACACAGGTTCTTATAATCTTCCAGAAGGTAAGGGTTAAAAAAAAAAAAAGGGTTTCTCTTATCAGATAAACACCTTCCTAAATTGGTATTTGACATGGTATGAAAAGGTATTTGTTTGACTGACAACAGTTACAGTGGGTCCCCAAAAGGCTTGGAACCTTGCATCAAAAGAAACAAAGTGCAGAGCATTTTTAAATTCACTTCAGAGAATTTTTTTCTAAACCAAAAGAAATCATAATGCATTGTATTGTAAAGTAGATGCACAGTGCTGGAAGAATTAGTATTTTTAGAGAAAATAGTCTGTTAATCATATTAATTTATAAACTGGTTCCTTAAAATTTTTCTTATAAAATAAACTTTTGCTGTCCTGTCACATGTTTTCTATTTAAAATTTAATTAAATCACAAAGATTTCTAATCATATAAAGAGAAAGAAGCACATGCACACAAAATATAAAATGATAGAAGAAAATTTCAAAGGTCATTTTTTTTCCTTGATTAAAACTCATAATAAAATTGCAACAGCTATGTTTTTCATCAAGGAAGTATTTAAGAAGCTAATTTTTATATAAATATATTCCATGCTAGTTCAATAAATTAGGAAAAGGAGCATAATCTTGTTAAGATGCAATTCAGAGGGAACAGTGGGTGGATAACTACTAACATGTGAAAGCAATGAATGAATGTACTGAACACATAAACCTTATAAGTTATTCAGAACTAACCAACAATTTACATGGTCTTTTTTCCTAATTAGGTGATATCTAAAAATATTTTTTAACATGCTATGCAAATTTCCTTTTGCACATGCCAGTGGCCATGAAGTTCCACAGCCGGTTGGGAATAAGGGCCAAGATCACACACCTATCAGGAACCTGTGACAAGGTCCTGTCATTATGCCAGGACTTGATGTTCTGAGAAGCTTGTTAGTGGCTCCTTTGGAAACACTGCATAAAGAATCACAGACTCCTATTAAGGATTCAAGGACAAATATGATGGCAGATTTGGGTTTTCTTCTGATTTTATTATACTGTTTTTCTCTCCTCAAAACCTACTTAATTCAGTTTTCATGAGTTATAAAATACTTAATTGTGCCATAAAAAATAGTCTTGCAAACTTGAAGTTGCTGCTCTTTCTGCTTTGCTTTGTATTTGCCACCAGTATTAAGGGCAAAAGGAACCTGTGTCTCTCATTTCTCAGCTAGAAGACTTGTCCTGAGAACTTGGCCTAACAAAGATAGTTACATAATTTGATCTTTCATATGTAACATCAGGGCCTTATTAAGTTGAGCCTAAATGGATAAAATTACAACTGAGGAAAGGAAACAGTGCTTATTGTAGAAGGAAACATCTCTAAAGATATTCTGGGTTTCACCTGTTTTCATGCTCAATTCTTTAATGACTGCTGATCACTCTCAAGTAGGAAGCACTGGTCCTGCTCTTATTAAATGACAGCTGATGGAATATTAGCATGACACTAAAGAAGGGAACCAATGTACATTACAATGATTTTTTTTTTAAGTTTTGTTTAGGATTTTCTGAATGCTTATTTATAAGACATGTGGATGAGAGGAAAAAAGGATTAAAAGAGAATTTTCCCACTTTGGGAAGATAAACTGAGCAAATTAATTGCCACCAGTCACAGAAATTTTTTATTAAGTCATCTTGATATCATGGACAGAAGTAATTCTTAGGTAAACCATGAGGAATGGAAAAATAATTAGAAACTTTTCAGCAAGGAGTTTGAAAATCCGACAGATGCTATTTCATACATGTTGTTGGTAGGTAATTCTAGTAATTTGGAGCTTCTTTCAGATTAACCTGCCTATAAAGGCAGATTTTTCTTTGTCTTGTTCCCTTTATCATCTTAAAGGTAAGCAGAGCTAACATGTAGCTGAAAGCCAATGATGTCTTTTTTTTTTTTTTAAGATTTTATTTATTTGACAGATGGAGATAACAAATAGGCAGAGAGATAGGCAGAAAGAGGAGGAAGAGAGAGGAGAGAGGAGGAAGCAGGCTCCCTGCCAAGCAGAGAGCCCGATGCAGGGCTCGATCCCAGGACCCTGGGATCACAACCCGAGCTGAAGGCAGAGGCTCAACCCACTGAGCCACCCATGCGCCCCAAAGCCAATGACATCATTTAAAGCGACTATGAATTCCATAAAATCTTGATGCTTTATAAGGGGCCTATAAAAAGGAATAGCAACCTTAAAGTAAGTAGCAATAAAAGTAACTAAGATGTTGGTTATGCTAAGAATGTTTTACTGTGATATATCTTACCATATATTTGATTGAGTTTAATCCATAATGTTAAAAGAAATCCATCTATGTGTAATAGGTCTTATTCTTCTAAATTCTGCTAAATTGATTTCCCTTGATGTCCCTATTCTCAAGAAACACTTAATATCCTTTCTCTCCCTGAGAATGAGATCAGTAGATTCAAGTGACAGCTGTGAGGCATTAGGACACAGAAAATTTGAGATTGAAGAAAAGTGACAAGAATTGCAATCCTCTCTTCCCACCCCAGTGTGCTACCTACAGAAAAGCAGAAGAAAATAGGATATTGGGAAGCAGTTTTGTCTGATGAGTAGCAGAATTTAAGGAATAAAAAATAAACCATATATATCCAAAAGAGTTCAAACTGGAATCTCCATAAGATACTTGTACTCCCATGTTCTGTTCAGTGCAGAATTATAATAGCCAAGATATGGCAACAATATAAGTATCCCTGGACAAATTAACAGATATATAAAATGTGGCATATACATACAATGGAATATTATCCACCTCAAAAGAGAATGAAATCCTCCTAATGTGACAACATGGATGGGCCTGAAGGACATCATACTAAGTGAAATAAGTCAGTCAGAGGACAAATGCTGCATGATTCCATTTATATGAGGTATCTAAAACAGTCAAACTTGGAGCGCCCGTGTGACTCAGTTGGTTAAGCAGCTAACTCTTGATTTCAGCTCTGGTCATGATCTCAGGGTGATGAGATCAGACTCCATACTCAGTGGAGAGTTGGAGCCTGCTTGAGATTTTCTCCCTCTTCTTCTACTCCTCCCCCTGCCTCTGTGCTGTAATAAATAAATCTTTTTTTTTTTAAGGATTTTATTTATTTATTTGACAGAGATCACAAGTAGGCAGAGAGGCAGACAGAGAGAGAGGAAGGGAAGCAGGCTCCCTACTGAGCAGAGAGCCCCATGCGGGGCTCGATCCCAGGACCCTGGGATCATGACCTGAGCCGAAGGCAGAGGCTTTAACCTACTGAGCCACCCAGGTGCCCCATAAATACATCTTCAAAAAAATAAAAAAGTTAAAATCTTTAAAAAGGGGGGGGCACCTGTGTGGCTCAGTGGGTTAAAGCCTCTGCCTTCGGCTCAGGTCATGATCCCAGGGTCCTGGGATCGAGCCCCGCATGGGGCTCTCTGCTGGGCGGGGAGCCTGCTTCTTCCTCTCTCTCTGCCTTCCTCTCTGCCTACTTATGATTTCTGACTGTCAAATAAATAATAAAATCTTAAAAATAAATAAATAAATAAAAGAGTCAAACTTTTAGAAACATAGAATAGCATGACAGTCCCAGGGGCTGGGGAGGGGGGAATGGGAAGTTGCTATGTAGTATGCAACTGTATTCCTACACACTATGGGCATAAAGTTCTAGTTATGCAAGATGAATAGGTTCTAGATATTTGTTATGTAATAGTGTGCCTACAGTTAACCATACTGAATTATACACTTAAAAATTTCTTGGAAGGATAGAGGTCATGTTAAATGTTCTTACCACAATAAAAAAGAAAGAAAATTAAATGGAATTCATGGATAGAAGAATGAAGAAAATAAAACCTACTTTGAAAAAAATAAAAGATTAACCAGAATCACTAGTCTCACCTCATTTCTTCCACTTCATGTACTAGAAACTAGAGCTTAAGTTGAGGGCAGACCAGTAGATAGCTAAATCTGAATATCTTTTCCTTTTCTTTGCCAAAGTTACTTTTTTTATCCCCATTGAACAACTTCCTCATTCTATTGTAAAAGTTTTCAAAACTTCAGAAAGTTTTATGTAGCAGTCAACCCAAACAACTACACAATATACCTGTGTTTCAGGAGCTCACCTGAGTGTTTAACTTGTCCTGGTAGGTCTAACAAAGATAAGTCAGAGTAGCTAGTCCAGGACACACCATCCATAGCTGTACAAGGTATTCTAAACTTCCCTCCTGCATCAAGGTCAATGACCAGAAGTTATAAGCTATATCCAGATAGCTATACCTCACAAAATTAGCTTAAAAATTCTTTCAACTGGGGTGTCTGGGTGGCTCAGTTGTTAAGTGTCTGCCTTCAGCTCAGATCCCAATCTCAGGGTCCTGGGATCAAGCCCCACATCAGGGTCTCTACTCAGCAAGAAGCCCGCTTCTCCATCTCTGCTTGTGTTCCCTCTTTCACTGTGTTTCTCTCTGTCAAATAAATCAATAAAATATTTTTAAACAAATTATTTTGATTATGGTTTAAGGTTATATATTTTTTTCTTATTTTATCAAATGTTGCTCTCAGAAGTAACCATCCAAATAATGAACATTTTGTTATTTCTACAAAGTCATTGTTGGAAAATACTATCCATTGTCACTGACTGGTGTTTTTGGTACAAGGTCACACACAAAGACACACTGAGTAATATACTGTTCCCAAGAGAAGTACTAGTCATCCTGCTCTTGACTTTCCCTAAAGTCTCAGACATGACACAAAAACTGACCCAAGCACAATGTCTACCATGTGGAACCACCACTCCCTAGTCCTCAATAGTTAAAAAGATGAGGAAATACAATAGGACAGTTTGTTTCATACTCAGAGGCTACTTCTCTCTACCTTTCTATTATTGAATAACACATTGACTATTCTTTGAGGTGTTCAGAAACACAAAGGGCATAGATCTTTCTTCAAGGTCCATCTAGTATTGCTAAAAGACATGAAATTATTTGATAAACAAGAAATTGTACCCATTGGGAGTAATCACTAGAGTACTCAGGACTTAATACTTCAGAATTAAGAGTGGATATCAACCATCCTTCACTTATAAATAACCAGCTTTGTATGCTTATCACCATGATCTCTGCCAGTGCAGAGTGGGGAGCCTCACAGGGGTGTATGAGAATGCTGAAAAATGGTAGCACCACAGGTATCTGCCCATAGACTGGTTTATTTCCTTGTTTTTGAAAGAGATTCTCTTAAAATTGACAGAAAAAGTTTTCCTCAATATATGGAGAAGGAGCAAGTGGAATATGAGGAGGAGAAAAGCAACAGCAGCATAGACCAAAAAAAAAAAAGGGGGGGGGGGAATTTGCAGGTAAGTTGAAAACATATTAGAATTTAGAAGTTCTAGATCAGGTACAAAACAATGTACAATAGCCATTGTAACTACAGAACTAGAGCACAATTTTTTTTAAGTTAAATCCAAGAAAAATACATACCTGAGTAACAGCAATGGCACTCTTAGAAAATTGAGGTGTCAGAATGACAAGACACTTGGGAATTTCTTTGCTCTTAAAATACAAGTGTCAATATTTCTTAGTTTTTACTCAATTCAGAGTCGTTTTAGACACTAAGTAAATTAGTAATACAGAGTGTATCAATTTAGGATCAGATTTTGCTGAGTGACAGGAAACTCAAAATATTCACATGGTAAATAAGATGGGAAATTTTTTTTGTCTCATTAAAATTTAAGGAGTCCAGGGATAGCTAGGCAGGTCCAAAATCATAGGGAACTCCAGGCTCCTTCTGTCCTATTGTTTCAATGTTGTGGTCCAGGATGACTGACCTACTTTAATCATCATGTCCATATTCCACTCAATAACAGAAAAAGAAGAGAGAGAAGGATGCCCTATCCCATTTAGACACTTTTTGCAAGATTCTTACTTCCCATTGGCCAAACTTTAGTGAAATGGACCCACTCAATTATAAGGGAGTTTAGCCATCTATCTTCAGGGCGGGCAGGTGGTCAGCTAAAACTGGGTGGGATAACTCTATTTCGTGGAGAGAAGAAGGGAACAGATAGGGCACAGTCTTTGCCACAAAGGAGTTGTTTTTATCTTCAGAAAGCAATGCAAGTACATCAAAGCAAAAATTGTCCACAAGGGAATGTGGCATTGGATGAATAAAAATAAAAACGTTTTCAGAAGATCACATTCATAATAATTTACCTTTTAGATGAGACATTCCAGCATCTTAGTAACTTATGGATGGCTAAGAAGGGGATAGAAGCTGGAAATGAGCAGAGATCTGCTGCCCAGGTCTCCCTAGGGAGGTTGTGAGTGCCTTTATTCAATCAGCAGAGAAGCTGCCCTGAAAAGGAAAACTGGTGGGGTCTGCAGCAGAACTTGTGGATGTAGCAAAACCATGCTTCATTCCTGTGAGGAGATCCAATTTAGCAGCTGGAGCATAGTAGTAACTGGTAGAACATAGTGGTAGAGACACTTGGAAGCCAAAATGGTAGTAGAAATCCATTCAAAGCACTAGGCTTAACAGAATCTTATCCCTAGAAAAGTGGGATGATGACTGGATCAGGAACCAGAGAAAATTAAATCCAGGGCAACTGGCACACTACATAAAGTGTTGGTTAATACACATAATTAGTCATTAGTACTGGGGGTGGGGGGAGTTCACTTGGAGTCAATCTACCATCTTATCAACAGCCTTGATTTCTTCTTTCCTCAATAGTTAAATGGTCTAATTATGCAAGATATAATTTGGGAAGTCTCAGTATCACTTTCACCACCTTTATGAAACCTTATGTCTTTGCTCAGTAAAATGGCAAGTCTTAGAAATCAACTTTCCCTACGTTCAGTTCATATTGACATATAGTAAGAATGGATGGCCTGGTGCTAGCTAGTGCTAGCTATTAGCTAGTGTTCTATACAGAGAGATGGTTAAGTTTTAAAGTGCTTGCTTTATTAGATATTATTTTTGTGAAGGGACATCAATCAATATTATGGCTGCAGCAATGTAGAGAATAAATAATTGGATAACTTAGATATGTATAGAATATCACATTAAATAAAGACCAAGGCAGAGTCTCCTGCCTATAGCTAACCCAGGAAGTAGAAATTTCCTCATTTGGTTCTATCATTGAAGGAGGCTCTATCACTATCTTAAATAACCATAAACCCAACAGCTTAAAGGAATAACCACTTACTGCCTCACAGTTTCCTTAGGTGAAAAGTCTGGGCCCAATGTGCCTCCACTGGGTTCTCTGCTTAGGGTCTCATAAGGCCAAAGTCAAGGATTTGGCCATCCCTGGCTTTTATGTGGAAGCTGTCAGGTAGAATAAGCTTCCAGATTTATTCAGGTAGTTGGCTGAATTCAATTCCATGCAATTTTATGACAGATATTCATGCTTCCTTGTTAGCATGGTCACTGAGACTTGTTCTTAGCTTCTAAAATCGACCTTATCTTCGGGAGGAGTCAAGATGGCGGAGAAGTAGGAGGCTGAGACGACATCAGCCAGTAGGAGATCAGCTAGATAGCCTATCAAACCATTCCAAACACCTACAAATCCAATAGGAGATCGAAGAGAAGAAAAACAACAATTCTAGGAACAGAAAATCGACCACTTTCTGAAAGGTAGGACCAGCGGAGAAGTGAATCCAACGCGACGGGAAGATAGACCCCAGGGGGAGGGGCCGGCTCCCGGCAAGCGGCGGAGCACAAAATCAGAACTTTTAAAAGTCGGCTCCACGGAGGGACATCGCTCCAGAGGCTAAACTGGGGTGAAGACCTCGTGGGGACAGCGTGGACTCAGGTCCCACGGGGTCACAGAAGGATCGGGGGTGTCTGAGTGTCGCAGAGCTCACAGGTATTAGAGCGGGGAAGTCGGCTGCGGAGACAGAGCCGAGATTTCCTAGTGGTCTGTGACACGGACCGGGGCTCTGTGGCACTGGCCGGTGCTCTGTGCGAGGGGTCCCCACAAGATCCGGGGAGACTCCGACCCGGGAGAGCTCAGGGATCTACGGGTTCCGGAGACTCCAGGTGGGACTCTGCCAGAGACAGAGACGCTTGATCACAGGCTGGGTGAGCTCGGAGCACTCCCAGAAGCCAGTGAGACGGGACTGCTTAGGCACGATTTTCTCTGAGCGCGGTCTGCAGGCGCGCGCGGTCTGCGGGTGCGCGCAGTGTCGGCGGGCCGCGGGATCTGCAGGCCTGCGGTGTCTGCTGGCGCGCGGTGTCTGCGAGCGGACGCGCGCGCGCACTCTCCGGCGCAAACGTGGGCGAGGGAGACTGGAGGGATTAAACGCTTTTCGCGGGCCGGCGGTGTCTGCTGGCGCGCAGTGTCTGCGGGCCGACGCGCGCGCGCACTCTCCGGCGCAAACGTGGGCTAGGGACTCTGGAGGGATTAAACGCTTTTCCCTGAAGGCGCGCTGAAGACTGGGGCCCCTAGCCCTCGGCTCCTCTGAACCGGAGATTGGGAGGCCGCCATTGTCATTCCCGTCCTCCAGAACTCTACAGAAAGCGCGTTAAGGGAACAAAAGCTCCTGAAAGCAAACCTGAGAGGATTACTTAGCCCGGCCCCTGGTAAGGGCGGTGCAACTCCGCCTCGGGCAAAGACACCTGAGAATCACTACAACAGGCCCCTCCCCCAGAAGACCAAAGAATTACAGCCAAGACCAAGTTCACTTAACAAGGAGAACAGCGGATTCCTATCTGGACAAAATGACAAGGCGGAAAAACTCACCACAAAAAAAAGAGCAGGAGACAGGACCGAAGGCTAGGGACATAATCAATACAGACATTGGTAATATGTCAGATCTGGAATTCAGGATGACGATTCTCAAGGTTCTAGCCGGGCTCGAAAAAGGCATGGAAGATATTAGAGAAACCCTGTCAGGAGAAATAAAAACCCTTTCTGGAGAAATAAAAGAAATAAAGTCTAATCAAGTTGAAATAAAAAAAGCTATTAATGAGGTGCAATCAAAAATGGAGGCTCTTACTGCTAGGATAAATGAGGCAGAAGACAGAATTAGTGATATAGAAGACCAAATGGCAGGGAATAATGAAGCAGACCAAAAGAGAGACAATCAACTACTGGACCACGAGGGGAGAATTCGAGAGATAAGTGATGCCATAAGACGAAACAACATTAGAATAATTGGGATTCCAGAAGAAGAAGAAAGAGAAATAGGAGCAGAAGGTATACTGGAGAGGATTATTATAGAGAATTTCCCTAATATAGCAAGGGGAACAAGCATCAAAATCCAGGAAGCCCAGAGAATACCTCTCAAACTCAATAGGAATCGACCCACACCCCGCCATCTAATAGTGAAATTTACAAGTCTTAGCGACAAAGAGAAAATCCTGAAAGCAGCACGGGACAAGAAGTCTGTAACGTACAATGGTAAAAATATTAGATTGGCAGGAGACTTATCCACAGAGACCTGGCAGGCCAGAAAGAACTGGCATGATATATTCAGAGCACTAAACGAGAAAAACATGCAGCCAAGAATACTTTATCCAGCTAGGTTATCATTGAAAATAGAAGGAGAGATTAAAAGCTTCCAGGACAAACAAAAACTGAAAGAGTTTGTAAACACCAAACCAGCTCTACAGGAAATATTGAAAGGGGTCCTCTAAGCAAAGAGAGACCCTAAAAGTATTACCAGAAAGGAACAGACACATTATACAGTAACAATCACCATACAGGCAATACAATGGCACTAAACTCATATATCTCAATAGTTACCCTGAATGTAAATGGGCTAAATGCCCCAATCAAAAGACACAGGGTTTCAGAATGGATAAAAAAACAAAACCCATCCATATGCTGCCTACAAGAAACTCATCTTAGACCTGAAGACACCTCCAGATTGAAAGTGAGAGGGTGGAAAACAATTTACCATGCTAATGGACAACAGAAGAAAGCTGGGGTGGCAATCCTTATATCAGATCAATTAGATTTTAAGCCAAAGACTATAATAAGAGATGAGGAAGGACACTTCATCATACTCAAAGGGTCTGTCCAACAAGAAGATCTAACAATTTTAAATATCTATGCCCCTAACATGGGAGCAGCCAACTATATAAACCAATTA
This sequence comes from Taxidea taxus jeffersonii, assembly GCA_003697995.1. Lineage (NCBI taxonomy): Eukaryota > Metazoa > Chordata > Mammalia > Carnivora > Mustelidae > Taxidea > Taxidea taxus. Next base: position 18,875 of record RCUC01127818.1, read on the forward strand.
ATAACAAAATCAAAGAAACACATTGACAAGAATACAATAATAGTTGGAGACTTTAATACACCCCTCACTGAAATGGACAGATCATCCAAGCAAAAGATCAACAAGGAAATAAAGGTCTTAAATGACACACTGGACGAGATGGACATCACATATATATTCAGAACATTCTACCCTAAAGCAACAGAATACACCTTCTTCTCTAGTGCCCATGGAACATTCTCCAGAATAGATCACATCCTGGGTCATAAATCAGGTCTCAACAGGTATCAAAAGATTGGGATCATTCCCTGCATATTTTCAGACCACAATGCTCTGAAGCTAGAACTCAATCACAAGAGGAAATGTGGAAAGAGCACAAATACATGGAGACTCAACAGCATCCTTCTAAAAAATGAATGGGTCAACCAGGAAATTAAAGAAGAATTGAAAAAAACCATGGAAAAAAATGATAATGAAAACACAACGGTCCAAAATCTGTGGGACACAGCAAAGGCAGTCCTGAGAGGAAAATATATAGCGATACAAGCCTATCTCAAGAAACAGGAAAGGTCTCAAATACACAACCTAACCCTACACCTCAAGGAACTCGAGAGAGAACAACAAAGAAAGCCTAAACCCAGCAGGAGAAGAGAAATAATAAAGATCAAAGCAGAAATCGATGAAATAGAAACCAAAAAAACAGTAGAACAAATCAATGAAACTAGGAGCTGGTTTTTTGAAAGAATTAATAAGATTGATAAACCCCTGGCCAGACTTATCCAAAAGAAAAGAGAAAGGACCCAAATAAATAAAATCATGAATGAAAGAGGAGAGATCACAACCAACACCAAAGAAATACAAACAATCATAAGAACATATTATGAACAACTCTATGCCAACAAATTCGACAATCTGGAAGAAATGGATGCTTTCCTAGAGACATATAAACTGCCAAAACTGAACCAGGAAGAAATAGAAAACCTGAATAGGCCCATAACCAGTAAGGAGATTGAAACAGTCATCCAAAATCTCCAAACAAACAAAAGCCCAGGGCCAGATGGCTTCCCAGGGGAATTCTACCAAACATTTAAAGAAGAATTAATTCCTATTCTCCTGAAACTGTTCCAAAAAATAGAAATGGAAGGAAAACTTCCAAACTCATTTTATGAGGCCAGCATCACCTTGATCCCCAAACCAGACAAGGATCCCATCAAAAAAGAGAATTACAGACCAATATCCTTGATGAACATAGATGCGAAAATTCTCACCAAAATACTAGCCAATAGGATCCAACAGTACATTAAAAGGATTATTCACCACGACCAAGTGGGATTTATTCCAGGGCAGCAGGGTTGGTTCAACATCCGCAAATCAATCAATGTGATACAGTACATTAACAAAAGAAAGAACAAGAACCATATGATACTCTCAATAGATGCTGAAAAAGCATTTGATAAAGTGCAACATCCCTTCCTAATCAAAACTCTTCAAAGTGTAGGGATAGAAGGCACATACCTCAATATTATCAAAGCCATCTATGAAAAACCCACGGCAAGTATCATTCTCAATGGAGAAAAACTGAGAGCTTTTCCGTTAAGGTCAGGAACACGGCAGGGATGTCCACTATCACCACTGCTATTCAACATAGTACTAGAAGTCCTAGCCTCAGCAATCAGACAACAAAAAGAAATTAAAGGCATCCAAATCGGCAAAGAAGAAGTCAAACTATCGCTCTTTGCAGATGATATGATACTATATGTGGAAAACCCAAAAGGCTCCACTCCAAAACTGCTAGAGCTTGTACAGGAATTCAGTAAAGTGTCAGGATATAAAATCAATGCACAGAAATCAGTCGCATTTCTTTACACCAACAACAAGACAGAAGAAAGAGAAATTAAGGAGTCAATCCCATTTACAATTACACCCAAAACCATAAGATACCTAGGAATAAACCT